>OVAX01003243.1:0-21377 GCA_900406405.1 Lepidium africanum
ACTTTTGGTTTAGTTTCGGTTAAGGCTTTGTATAAAACGTTCCTTTGTACCGTTGAGATCAATTAATGAAGTTAGCTTTCTGTTTCTAAAAAAATAGCTAAATACTAGACCTAAAACAAAATAGATCATAAGTTCATAACATATGGATAGATACCCAGAAGAATCATATGACATAAGTTCTCGGATTTCTCATTTGCGTTGTTTATAATAATCTGTTTTTCTGCTAAGCTAACAAAGAAATTTGAGCTGGCCAAGTAATTTTTTTTTGAGGATGTCTAAAGTCCAAAAAAGATAACTCCATTTAAAGGAAAGTTTTGCAAAATGATGCTTTTCATTATAAATAAATTTAGATATCGACGAAATCCCTTTGGTTTAATTGTTTAGTGTCATTTCTACCATCTTTCTCACTCAAGTTCGTTTACAGGGAATTGCATTTGGTTACGTTATGAAAGGTTTCTAAGATCAATTCACTACGGTCTACAACACATGTAGCTGAAAGTGTGTATAGTTTACTTTTTCTTTTAGGTTCTTTTTTTTTTTCAATCTAGAAGAGTTTGAATGGAGCAAAAGTTTATTCTTATTAATTTTTTCTTTTCTCAAATTTTCACATTTCAAGTTTTCCGATCTTTTTTTAAATATAAATCATTAAAAAAAAGATTTTGTGTTCTCAAATTTTTTTTTTGGTAAAAGATGGTTCTTAAAGTTAAGAAATTTACTTCTGTACAATGATTAATTTTAAAGTTTCTATTATTCGATGGCTTCTATTCCTTTTTTAGTTTTAACATTTCATTTTAGAAAGATAGGAGAAAAAAAAATCATTTCAGTCATATGACGCACTATCTTTGAATATAAATTCATTTCTACAGTGACGCAACAATATTTGATTCTATCCAAGTCATATTGACTTCAGTGTTTCTGTTCTGTCCTCAGTTAACTAAGTTTCAGTGGGACTTTCAATAAATTTCTGTGTACGGTGATTTAGTAGACAGATATAGTAAGAAACTGAAGTCAAAAGAAAAAATAGAAGACACCAGAAGAGATTCAAGATAATATTTAAAACAATTGAGCAGAAAGTCATTTAGATTGGAAAAATCTTTGCAATTTTTTATCAAAATAGTAAATAAAGAAATCAATGCAGATATTGGGAAAATAATAATTATTACAGTAAAAATTAGTTTGGTCTCGCTTTAGAACTTTGAATTTTAGTCAGAGTTTGAGAGAAACAAGGCTGCTAATTGTTGGTAGTTAGGCACGTGATAAATAGTTAATTTATAAATGAAACATAACATAAGTTTATATCGGTTTATGATCGAATATGTATTTTCCTATCCAGTTTTTACTCATTTAATATAACTCATTAGGTTTTATAAACATATAGCAGTATATTGATGTTGGTTATCCAAGAAATGATTAAGAGAAATCAGATTCTGCAAAAGAAATGATTGTTTTGGTTCATATGATTTTTGTCAAACTTTTGTTAGTTTAATGGTTATATGCTCCAGTAAATAGTTTAAATATCTAGAATTCAACTCCACTCAACTGCATGTGAAAGTTAAAAATATAAAATTTTAAAAGCATATTTGGGTTATAAATCAAATTTTATCGTTGAGGAAAAAAATGTGATGAAAAGTATCAATCTCCATGTTTGTGATCGAGAGATCTTTCAAAATATGTGGCAATGACTTGAAGGAAATGGAATGAGTGTTTAATATAAAAATTTTCTGAAAAGGAAATGAAATCACCAAAGTAACATTAATATGCAAAAAAAATTATCTATGTGGAGGAAATGAATTTGACCAAATTATTTCTATACTTTTTTTTATCGGAATTCAATTCTAGGTAGAGACATAATATGACATAATAGGGTATATAATCTAATTGTGAATTGTTAGCCTTAGAGACAATCTTTCTCCTTTTTCTTTGAGATAATATTTTATTTTTAATAGTTATAGTATTTCGGAAATTTTGTCCACACTATCTTGAAATTATATAGTTTGTTGGGTATTCATTATTATGTGAAACATAGACTGAGATCCAAACGGCGACTGGTACAGTAGATATCTGTAAGTTTTTATGAGGTTTCAAAATCGGATTGTGATCAATTTCCGAAATTTGGCCCCCAACTCTAACCACTTAACCATAGTTACAAGCTTTTCCTGAGATAAAATTTACATTAATGTTTTTTTTTTTTGAAATGAAGTTGAATTAACATTAATGTTTAGAAAAATTTTCTGTCGTATATAGTTTAGAAATTCATAGCGCCATCTCAAATTTTCAAAAAGTTATAGAATATTTTTGTATGGATTCACGGAAGTTATAGATTTTTGCCAAGGCCTTTTGTACACGATTTCTGTAAAACCTAACAAAATAGTAGTTTGGATCGACGTGCAGTTTAATAATATGTATTTATCTTTATCTTCCTCTTCATCTATACACGTCATTCATTTTATATGTCTGATTCTGCATGAGACACACATAAACTCATATTAAATATTTGATGTTCAAAGCAAGAGACTGCGGTTCAATTATGGGATCAAAGGTACACAATTTCCTTGGTTTATAATCTTTATTAAATTCATAAATTTGAGAAAAAGGCATGGGTCTCATTGCTACGAAATTGGGTCCCATGTTTTTAGCTTCAAACTCAGACTTATCTGATAGAAAAGTTTTTCGTCCAAATTCTTGTGGTTCAATAAAGAAATGATGTCATGTCATCGAAATTGGATTTGTTGATTAAAAAAAAAAAAAGCGATGTCATCAAAAGTATATCAGATGACACTTATATCTAAAGACTAATATATACTTAGTAGATTTTTTTTTCTTTCCTCTCATCTTTTATAGATTATAAAGATGTCATTAGCCTCTGTATAAGACTCCAAATCAAAATACCAAACCGAACCAAACTAAAATCAGGTATTCCATTTGATTTCAATTTTTGTCAAAAGAACTGTTCAGTGTAAATATTTAAGCAACTTTTGTTTTTTATTTGGTTTGGTCATAATAAAAAACCAAACTGAATCAAAAGAGAACTATTAATTTGTAATAAAAATATTCGTTATTTTTAGTTATATTTGGTTACAAATAATCATATTTTTTTAGTATTTAGTTATTTTATATATTTAGAACTTAATAATATATTGAATGTAGTGATTTCACCTATTTAAAACGAAACTAAACCAAATTTTAGTTCGTACTTATTAGTTATCATATTTCCAAAACTAAAGAAACTGGAACGAAAGACCAAAAAATTACATAATAAAATAGGATTTTTGTCTCCTATATATCTTTTGAGTTTAAAATTGTCTACAATATATCTTTTCAAAACTTTGTCAAAAATATATTTTTCGGGAGATATAATCAATATTTCGGTCTCATATGGACAGTAATTTGTCTCCGATAGATATATATAAGGAACTATTTGCTATATATGTCTATCAGAGACCAATCACTATCTACATGAGATAGATTGTTGATAGTGTCCCCCAAAATGTATATTTTTAATAAAGTTTTAAAAAAGTATATTGTGAACAACTTTAAACTCATGGACAATTTTCTCTAATAAAATTAAATAACTTACATCTCTCGCAACTTTTTAATATCAAAAGAAAATAAAATAGTAATAGATATGACCATTTAACTATGTTACCAGACTATTTTCCCATAGTTCATATGCATGTTTAAGAACTTATTAAAATCTTGATATGATAAATTATTCTTTTGACGCCGCCGAATTGAATCTTAGTAACAGTAATATATTAATATCATTGAGTTTATACAGCACATGACATTGATTAATCTTCTAGTATCTCAATGAAACAAGTGTTGTTGTCTCGACGTTTCCTAATAGAAAATTTCGTAAACTCAAGTCTTAACTTTTTCATAAAATATTGGTGTTGGTATTCAAGAATCAAGCTTAGAGAAAATTCAACTTTAGGTTTAAAAATTCTTATGGTCGATCTTTGCAGTTCCCAGTCAAATGAATAAATATTTTAACAATATTTCTTACTAGAGTTTGATTCGAATTGCATAGTTCTACATAATAATGTTTAAAGTTTTGAGAAAATTTACATTATAAATTTTATATATTATTAAAGAAGTAATTTTTATAAAAAACTTACGTGTCAACACCATGTTCTATTTTAACGTGGTTATTGCCTTAACATTAAATTACAAAGATAACTAACATTAAAATTAAATTTAGTTTAATATTAATTAAACTAATTTATTTTGATATGAAGATAATAACGTAGATTTTCTAATATATTATAAAACCTAAATTATCTTATTTTTTATAATATATATAATTACATAAATTAATTATAAATTTTTTTTTTAGTATTTTTTTAATCATCTGAGTATTATTGATAAAGTTCAATGGACTAAAATTGCAGATTATAAAATTAAAAGTAATATCAAATTGGGTCCAACAACAGCCCAATAACCATTTGTCCTATCTAGGAATGATTGAAAACGGCGAGGGAGACATCACCAAGCTAAGATTGCAACACCCAACAAACATGTCTGCTTAACGAATTTGAAAACAACACCGGAATCTGATTCATAGGAACACCGCCAAGATTTGCTATCCTGAAAACTTCAACGCCTCTGGATTCAAACTCCGTTGTCTTGAAATTTACTCAAAGGTATTGTGGCAACACTTGAAGAATTACTGTCGGAGGTTAAGTAGTCGCCAGTAAAGAACCCTAGAGAAGGAGTCGCTAATGATGGTGAAGTACATGGATTGGATGTCGAATCTGGAGAAACCATAAAAGCAAAGGAGTAGAAAATCAAACCCCACAAGTGGAAAAGGCTGCGCAAGAGTAGAAACTTCAGCATATCCCGGAAAGCAACAGCGGAGAGAAACTAGATCTAACGATGGCAAAGATGACAAACACGAGCCTAGACAAATCTTTGGAGAGATCCGTTATAGAATCCTCCACGAGCCTTCTGGACCATCGAAACACGACCTAGACACCTCCAACAAGGCACCGTCGATCACCAACTTCCGTTTTGAATGTGAAACTGAAAAATCTCTCTTACCAGAAACTAAAAGAAAACATAATCGAACGAAACAAACTAAAGGGGAAAACAACACCGACAATCGGAACTGAGGAAGCCTCCAGTCGCCACTCTTAAAACTAAGATGGCGACTGGAATTACACTTCCTTCTTTAAATTTATTTTAGGTTTAGTTTAAAATTAATATATTAATTTAAAAAGTATATAATTTTTTCTTAAGTCTTAAAATTATCTAAAAATTAAAAGAAATTTTTTTTGATTTAATACTTTTTTCAATTACTAAATTTTATACGATAAAGACAAATACATATTTTTCATTGTTATCATAATATATTTCTATTGGAATATTATATCGTTTTCTATATAAAGCAAAGATAACTAAATTCAATCCATCATAATTTTTTTATTCACCACAAACATTCATTCAATTTATAGTATTTTATTTTTGAGAGAGTCCTTTGTTTATTTTTGATTTCTTTTTCATTTTGACCGTTAAGAACTTACACACTCAATCTATTTTTATCAGAGAAATCAATCCAGCATTAGACTGGTATAAAATCAGGGTGAAGTTTTTAAAGATTATAAAGATCATTCAAAATCAATTGAGATGGTTTTGGTCGATAAAGAGGTTTGTTTAAAATTGTGGGTAAAATAAAATAATACGTATTATAAAATTTTGACTTACAAATAATTCAATTTTATTCCAAAACAACATGGTAATAATGTTGGAGAAACATATTATAGTAAAGAAAAATTTTTTTATAGAAAGATAAACTGATAATATAAATAATATTTTCTAAGTGAATGAACAAAATATTCATGAGTCTATTCGACTATCATGTGGTGATCATTTAATTTTCAATATATTTTAGAAGACATGAAATCTATGAGAGTGAAATTTATGACACTATAGAGATCACTCAAATCAATTGAGATGGTTTTGATATATGAAAAAGTTAGTTTAAAATTGTGTGTAAACTAAAATAATATGTAATTTCAAGTTTTGATTACAAATCTTTTAGTTCTATTAAAAAACATGAAACTATTGAAACAAAAAATTTCTTAACATAATCATATCTATAATGTGATTTGTTAAATGAATGGTTAATTAAAGCAATTATTTGACATTCCTTTTTATCAAATTGATAATAGTAAACTTAATTATATCTCCTCTTTCTCTCTATTGGTTCAATTTTTCTCTGATCTGCTTTTTCAAAATGACGAAAGTCAAGAAGGCCAAAAAGAAGAAGAAGCGCCTCTCTTCCTCACCGCAGCAAGGATCTTGCCTTTCTCCAGTTTCTTTGCAGGCCCAGTCTGCTTCTTCCTCTAAATCAACACCTGAAGACCAATTTCTCCCAAATTCCTCTTCCTTGATGAATGGTTCCTCACCCTTATCTCCTGCTTTTGCAGTTATTTCAGCACATATGGAAGGGAGATCCCCAATTACTAAGTTGGAATCTCGTAAATCTCAGACCCAATCTTCCCCGTGGAAGCTAATGTTTCAGAGTTGGATACTAAACCCTCGTGGTGTGATTGTGTGAAGTGTCCGACAAAACGTTTATCAAAGAAGGAAAAGCCTTTCCTTCTTAAATCCGGTGAGATATGTATCAAGATACCAAATGTTGTGGTTGAACGTAATAAGAAAGCTTGGGATAGTTTTGTTATTGGTTAATTCCATGGTAATACTCCCTCCCTAGGATCTCTCCATGCTATTTTAAATGGTATATGGAGTAGTAAACTGAAAGATATTGCAATTTCAAAAGCTGACCCCAAGTCAGTCTTGATCAAAATCCCTTCAGCTGCAACTCGAGAAAGAGTACGTGGACAAGGTATCTGGCAAATTGAGGGTGAGGTCATGTTCACAGCCAAATGGGAACCGGGTTTAAACCCAGTTATGTTGGAGTTAAAAGAAGCACCAGTCTGTGTGGATTTCACGGATGTACCTCCTCATTTCTTCTCTTCGGAAGGTCTTGAATTGGTAGCAAGTAATGTGGGTGAACCTCTGTACTTGCATCCCAACACAACCAAAATGCACAGAATGGAGGTTGCGAGGATCTTTACAGTGGTTGATTTGCATAAACCTCTTCCGGAAGCCGTGTATGTTAATTCTGAAAATGGTAAAACTCACAGAATAGGTGTCTCAAGCCCTTGGCTTCCCCCCAATGTTCCCATTGCCAAGAGCTGGGCCACACTATAAGGAGATGTCCCACAGCCCTTGTTACATGTACACAATGTCAATCTACCAGCCACAAATCTGACTCTTGTCTAAGGATAAGAAAAACCTCAAAAAGAATTTCAGGGAAAAGGGGATTAGTGCATCACAAAGCAAATCCTGAGGTCATTAATAACCCTCAGACATTTAAACCAGCTAAACCTACTAAGGCCTCCAAAACCTATAAAACTCCCAAGTCTCCAAAAGCTAAAGTCAGAAGTCAATCTCTGTAACCTGTTTTATATGAGAAGTCTCTGGTGGTTGATCTTTCTGCAGTAGTTCCTGACCCGAACCTCCCACAAAACATCTCCCCCCCAGGAAAAAGTTCTAGGAACAAGTCTCCTAAACGGGATAGGCAGAAGTTAATGATTCAAGATAAACATGTTGTTGCCTCTTACGTGGTAAAGAAAACTATTTTGTTATCTAAAAAACAAGGGAAGAAGCCTGCAACGCCTCCTCTACCCAGCTCCAGCTCATCTACGGATGATTCTTCTGGCTCTTTTAGTTCGGATTACCCGGTTTCTTCAGACAAAGAAGGTGATATACCTCCAGACAATAAGGTGACTGTGGTTCCTTCTGACAATGACTTGCTCAGTCTTATTATTATGCTGCATAGGAATCATTTTGAAAATCTTAGGAAAGGGCGAGGCCCTAATCCAAATACCTCCCATTAATAATGTTAGTTAACACTTTTTGTTGGAACGTTAGGGGTTTAATAATAGTGTAAAGTGGAGGAGTTTCTGAACTTGGTTTAAGTAAAATAAGCCACTTTTTGTAGCTTAATCGAGATAAGAGTAAGGGTAAACAAAACCTTTGCTGGGTGGAAGAGTGAGGGTAATTATGAGTTTGCTGCTTTGGGAAGAATATGGGTGTTGTGGGATCCTTCGATTGTTGTTCAGATTGTGAGCAAGTCTACCCAAATTATTACGTGTCTTGTGAAGATCCCATTGGCTCCTCATTCTTTGGTTGTATCTTTTGTGTATGCTTTTAATTGCTAGCTGGAAAGATAAGCCCTTTGGGATGAATTACTTGTTGTGGCTCAATCAGTAGTTGTTTAGTCTTTACCGTGGGCTGTCCTTGGTGATTTCAATCGATTTCTTAACCCGTCTGAAAGCTCAGTAAGAAGCACACGAGTCTCTTCTGGCATGAGTGAATTTCAGAACTGCTTGGAAGCTTCAGGTCTCTCGGATTTATCCTTCCAAGGCCCATTGTTTACATGGTGGAATCGATAAGAGGAGAACCTGATTGCCAAGAAACTTGATCGTATTCTCGTCAATGACAAATGGTTACTAATTTTTCCTATGTATGTTGCTTCTTTTGGCGAATCAGACTTCTCTGATCACTCGCCTAGCTGCCTTTACCTAGGCCACAACTCCAATGAGAAGAAACCTTTCAAGGTATCAAACTTTTTGTTGAATCATGAAGAATTCTTGCCAAGGCTTTATAATTTCTAGTCTTTAAACTCACTTTCCTGGGATAGCTATGTTTGTCTTATCAAAGAAATATAAACTCTTGAAGAACCTCCTTAACGACCTCAATAGGGAGCATTTTTTGGACTTAGAATTTCGGGTCAAGGAAGCCTTACCTCCTTACTGAGTTCTCAGGCAGATTTCAGAGCTAATCCATGTCCTCGGTTAGCCACTGAGGAGAAAATTTGTTTTAAGAAGTGGTAGACTCTAACCAATGCAGAGTATAAATTTCTCCACTAGAGATCAAGAATAAAGTGGATCAAAGATAGTGACACAAATTCTGCTTATTTTCATCGTGTCATTGCTGCTAATGGAGCTTCTAATCAGATACACTATTTACTTAATGATGAATATGTTAGATTAGAATTTGTGGATCAGATTGGAAATGAGTGTGTGAATTACTTCTAAAATCTTTTTGAAAAGGCGGCCACTACTTTATCTCAAGAAAGTTTGAACCGTATTACTTCCTTCACTAAATTTTGATGTTTTAAGGCGGATAAAGATCTTCTCCAGGCTCATGTTTTGGATGATGACATTAAAATGGAATTCTTCGCCTTGGCGAGAAATAAAACTCTGGGACCACACGGTTTCAGTAGAGAGTTCTTTCATAGTGCTTGGAGCATCATTGGAATTGATGTAATCTCTGCAGTAAGAGAATTCTTTGTAACTGGCATATTGCTAAAGCAACTGAACTCGACTGTTTTGGCCTTAATTCCAGAGAAAACATGTGTGGAAAGGCTAAAAGATTTTAAGCTGATTTCTTTGTGCAATGCCTTCTATAAGGTCATTTCAAAAATGCTTGCCAAGAGACTACAGACTTTAATTCCATCTATGATATCAACCTCTCAGTCAACTTTTGTCAAAGATAGATTACTGGTTGAGAATATTTTACTAGCAACGGAGCTCGTTCAAGGTTTCAATAATAAGAACATTTCAGCAAGAGGGATGCTTAAGGTTGATATTAGGAAAGCTTTTGGTACTCTGAACTGAGATTTCCTTATTCACATTCTTCGAGTTGCTGATTTTCCTATCAAGTTTATTGACTAGATTCACGAGTGTTTATCAACCTCTTCCTTTTCAGTAAGCTTGAATGGTAGTGTAAAAGGTTATTTCAAAGGACAGTGAAGCTTAAGGCAGGGAGATCCCCTTTTTCTATCTCTCTTTATCATTGATATGGAAGTTTAGTCTAACATATTACAAAGCTTCTTCAGCTCCAAAAGAATTAGACGACATCCGCTCTGTTTGGAACCAGAAATCACGCACTTGTCATTTGTAGATGACGTTATGGTTTTCTTCGATGGTAAAGCAAACTTGTTGTATGGTATCGTTGATGCTCTTATCTTTATTCCATTTTTTGTCTGCTCTAACAATTAATGTGGTTTAATCAAAGTTGTTTTATTGAGGATTGGATTCTCTTCAGAAGCAGGAAATTTAGGGACTTGGGTTCTCGGATGGAGACATACTTATTAGGTATTTGGGTCTACCTCTAATGCACAGAAAATTACGAGCCAAGGACTACTATCCTTTGATGGACAAGATGACGCGAAGTTCAAAAGTGCTCTCCTTTGCCGGAAGATTGGAATTGATCAAATCGGTTATCTATAGCTTAATCAATTTCTGGATGGGAGCTTTTACTTTGCCAAAAATTTGCATTACTAGAATCACTCAACTCTGCTCTCGATTCTTATGGGGAGGAGATAGTTCCAAAAGAGTTATACCTAAAGTTGCTTGGAAAACGCTTTGTCTACCTAAAGAGGAAAGCGGCTTGGGATTAAGAAATCTTCTCAATTGGAACAATGTCCTCGATTTCAAAATTATTTGGTTAATCTTCTCCAACAGTGGTTCTCTTTGGGTCGCATGGAATAAACTGCACATATTGAAAAGAAAAAATTTATGGGCTATTGACATTAAGCCAACAGACTCTTGGATTTGGAAATCAATTGTATCTCTTCGATCTCTTGCATCACTGTTTCTTAAGTGCAAGCTCGGCAATGGAAGTTCTGCAAGCTTATGGTACAAAAATTGGCTAGAATATGGTCAAATCATCTCTCGTTTTGGACCAGATGCTCCTCAATGTTTTGGAATTCCTTCACATGCTATGGTTACCAAGTTTTTCATGATTCTATATGGAGAATTCCATCAGAAAGATCTCGTACTCCAGGTTCGAAAGAATTGAGAGAACTACTGATGAATGCTAATACACCTTCATCCCACGCAGGTCCTAATATTTATTCATGGCATATAAACTCTTCATCTCTAACTGATTTTTGCACTTCTAGAACCTGGCAACGAGTCCATTACGTTGATGAGAATAAATCATGGGTTCCTGCAGTATGGTTTAGATTCTCTGTCCGTAAGCACTCGTTTACTTTCTGGACAGAAAATCTAAACAGGCTTCCTGTGAGAACTCGTTTGGTGAACTGGGGATTAAATGTTCAGGATGTTTGTTGTGTCTGCGGAAATTTTGTAGAATCTCGGGATCACCTTTTTTATTTGTGTGATTTGGCTGCTTCTTTTTGGGCTGTTATCTTCTCTTGCCTTGGCCACTATATTAGTATCTTTGCATCTTGGTTTGTTATGATAAATTGGGTAAAAGCTTCCTGCTCCTATCAGCATTCACTTCTCTGAAAACTCTGCTCACATGCTCTGGTTTTCTTTGTTTGGAATGAGAGGAACAACAGACTCCATAATGCCACCTCTACCGCTACGGAGGTCATTCTGTGTCAGTTTGATCGCCTTGTAAGAGATATTTTGCTAGCTCGTTTGTCTTATAAGAGGAATCATAACCTCTTATCATTATGGTTCACTAACGGATAAGTAAATCTAATATAATCGGGTAGTTTCAACAGGTCTTTTTATATTTTTTTGGGGCCTAAGAAACTATTTTGGAAAGCTTTCATAGCTTCTTGTAATAAAACTTTCCTTTTGGTAATAAATTCACATCTTACCCAAAAAAAATTGATAATAGTGTATCTTAGGTATTTTTTTTTGTGTTAACCTTACTCTGTAATTGAATTGACAAGGCCCGATCCATAGCTAAATCTCATATCCTAAAATCCCTTTTTTTCCTTTCCCTTGCATCGAGGAAGAATCAAACCCTGGTGCCTGAGGATTTGTAAAGTGACCACTGCAAATGGCCAATGATCCCGTGACAATCGCAAGGAGGCATTATGAAGAACATGTGCAAGACACGCTGCTGTTACGTGAAGATAATGTTGGGAATGTCCTGAAATCACTCGTACTTTCTTTTACGAAGTTTTATAATCGAGAATTCGATATCGTATAATACTATGTGGTTATAATGTTTTGCTAGAAACCAATTATAATCTATAGATTGAGAATCTATTACTAATATTATATGATCATATAGGGTCACACACCTAAGCAAATTGGATCAAAGTACATTTATATTTAGGGACACATATATTAGATATATGTTTACGTAAAACACACATAAAAGAATAATTGTTATCCTTTGTTATGTGTTGGAATCCAGTCTATTAACTAGACTAAATGAGATTTAGTTTAATGTGTTTATATTGCACTTAAGCCCATCTTGCTAAACCTAATGTGATTAGGTTATGTGTGTCTATAAAACTTAAGAAAACGTTAGTTTTCAAGAGAGGTAACACACAGACAAAGCAACCCTAAATCAGAGACAAAAACATTTGTCAAGAGAAGGAGATTTAATCTCAATGGCACTAGCATCCCATTCTCGATCCAGTTTGTGTGCGTGTGGATACCGATAGAGGCACTACGTTTGGAGTGCTAGAGGAATCTTGGTTTAGACAATTATTTCCGCTGCAAAACTTCAAGGTATATTCTAAACTGTAAGATCCGGTTGTAATTCAGTATTTGCATGAGATCCTGTTTGATTCGTTCTCGTTGATTGCTTGTTTCAAAGCTACTTAGTTTTCCTTCAGATAAAACAAGATCAAAAGGATTTGAATTGGAGATAAGATTATCAAGAAGAGAAGATAGATCTTATCATGAAGATTCAAATAAGTTAGTTAGGTTACACTTTTGTAGGAGATGAAATCGTGAGCCCTTGTATTATAAAAGGGATCTCAAGTGTAATTCTAGTTTCTTAGAACTTAGGAATTGAGTTTAAGAAAGCTAGTGATTTGATTCTCTTTAGGTTATCGGTTTTAGTAAGTTGTTTTATGTTGGTTTCTAGGTTAGATTAAATCCAACATAAATCTATCTTTTGTAGAAAAGATTATTTCGAATAAAATGTAATTCTTTGTTTGGAGTCACTTGTGTTATCGAATTATCTTTTACAATTGGTATCAGAGTGGTACACCACATAAAGTTTGCTATTGTTTACAAGTGTTAGATCCAGAGGACACAATGGACAATTCACAGCAACAACTGGTTGTTGTCACGAAAACACTCAAGCTGGATCCAGAAAATTATGGTCACTAAAAAGTGCTGATGGCTCAACATATTCAGGGGATTGATTCTAATGCTTGGTTTGCAGTTGAAGAGGGTTGGGAACCTCCTGTAATGAAAGATGCGGATGGTAGTCTTGTACCAAAACTGAGGAAATGATGAACTGCAGATGAAAAGTCAGCGCTAAATGGAACTCAAAAGCCCTATTAGCAATCTTCAATTCACTTCATAGTAATCAGATTAAGAGAGTTCAAGGCTGCAAAAGTGCAAAAGAAGCATGGGATATTCTAGAAGTAGGATTTGAAGGAACAAGTACTGTGAGAATCTGACTATGGGAGAAGATAAAACAGTTGTTGAGTTTAGTAGTAAGTTATCGTCCTTGGCACATGAAGCGTTGATTATGGGAAAAACATACAAAGACAAGAAGTTGGTCAAGAAATTCTTAAGATGTCTTCCCACTAAGTTTCATGGTCACCTATCAACTCTCGAGGTTTCTCAGAACTCTGACAATATGAGATTTGATCAAGATGTAGGCATGATGCAAGCTTATGAGCTTCTGATCGCGTTGAATGATGTAGCTACCAAAGAAAATAGTATTGCTTTAGTATCTGAAAAACCGACCCATGAAAAGGATTCTACTGAAAGTTTGGAAGAAAAAGTTGGATTAATTGTCAAATGATTCCTTCAAAAGGCTGAAAGAGGACAAAAGAAGGAATATAAAGCCGCTGTTAAACAAACAGCTGACAAAGACAACTACAAAACTGCAAAAAATGTCTTGAATATCAAGATTATGGTCATTTCAGATCTAAATATCCTTTTGTCAAAAGAAAAATGACCATACAATGTTATGAGTGTAAAGGGTATGGACACACTAAAAATGAATGCCTTTTCAAAGTAAGTGGAAAATCAGCTATCATGACCCTGAGTGATACAGACAGTGACAACGAGGAAGGTGACAAAATCTTAAATCATTTTGTGTCACATCTTGGAATTGTACACATGGATGATATTGAAGAAGAAGAAGCAGACAACCTCAAAATTGTTTATAGCCCAGAAAATTAAAAGTCTGATGAGAATCTACGTTCTATCGATGAGCAAGTTAATGATGCAAACGAATCTGAATCAGATGATGAACTCAACATGTCTCAGGAGGAGCAACTCGACTTACTTGTTAAGTCACTGATGGAAACTCAGGAAGAGAACAAGAAGCTAAAAGCAGAGAAACAAGATGCATTGCATCTTCTTAAGGAAGCTAAAAAGGAATTGACAGACACGAAGTTAAAGAATGTGGAACTTGAGAGTAGGATGCACGAACAGCTGAAACAAATTAAAATGCTCTCGAAGGAAACAAAGGACTTGGATTACCTTCTATCAGTTGGCAGAACTAATAATGTGAATCAAGGTCTCGGTTACAAAGGAATTGAATCGAGTGAGATGAAATTTGTAAAGGCATCAAACGAAAGGGTTAAGCCTGCAAAAACACAAGGTACACCTCTTGATTACAAACAAGATTGATCATTCCAATGTTCAGGTCTTGGTTGGAGAAATGATAAATAGGTTTTTACACCACTTATCAAATCCATGTAGCACAAGGGGTTATCGAACCAATGGATTGTAGCAAGCAATCAGGAAATGGATTAGCTAACTAGTCCAAGTCATACTAAACAATCATTTTGTCACGATCATATAAAAGCAATAACATGAAAACAGAGAAATGCAAAACAGAGCATGAAGAAACAGAGAAATAAGGTAAAAACAGAGCAAGAAACTAGATACAATTAGATGATAAAGATGGGTTCATGAGGAGAGTGGGATAATCGATTTCAGCTTAACAATGGTTCTCTCAATTATCTAACAACCCAACAGTAAGATCTCAAGCAGTAGATTCCATAAATAAACAATCAAGCCATTATGATGAACATTGATATCTCAATCTATGTGTGACCTAACCCAAATCTCTTTGGTGATTACACACTCAGATTGGCATGAAGCAACAACCTAAAATAACTAACTAACTCTCTAAACTACCANCAACAACCTAAAATAACTAACTAACTCTCTAAACTACCAACCTCTTGGGTTAGAGAAGCCAATCCTAGTTTAAACTCAGCCAAGTATTTCATTAAACACCTTCTAGGCAATGAAAGCAACACATCAGATTTCAAATGATCAAGTTTAAATGGACATTAAGAACATCTATACTAGCAAGATCTATGGCAATAACAACCTAAACAAGAGAGAAAACCATGATCAGACCTTAATCTAACCCATCTCCTTACTAAACCCTAGGAGATCTACTCACAAAGCATCATAAGAAACACAAACCCAGAACTTAAAATAAAATGCATATTTAGAAAGAGCAAAGAAAGATAAATAAGAATAATCAAGAAAGAAACTCAGATTCTTATTGCATTTTAAAAGATTTTAGCATCAAAGTAGTAAAATCAAGATGAAAAGAAAGAAAAGTGGTTCTAGATCTTCACCAAAAGAGGCAATAAAATGTTCTCCTGTTTTTAGGGGCTAAAGAGGCTATTTAAAGCCCATTACACAAACCCCTACCAAAGTCAACACGAGAATAAAAGTCAACAAAACTGAAGTTGGTTAGGCTTGCCTCACCGCTGACTGGCGAGTGATGATGTCAAGTCAAGTCTTCATCCATTAATTCTTCGTCACTCGAAGGTGCACCAGCGAGGCATTTTGGTGAGGCAAAGCTTCTTTCATCCAGAGTCTTCAGTCTGGCTTCAACTTGGGGCCTAAGAACGAGTGATGGACGCGAGGCTTCTGTTTGCGCATGTCCAACCTTCCACTCACCTAAGTACTAGCGAGGCATAGTGGAGAGGCGTTGGCTATCTTCATTTCACAGCTTCTTTTTCCCAAGCACTTCATCTCAATTTGATCCTTGTAGTTCTTTACGCCCAATACTGTCCCAATTGCTTCGATTAAGCTCCAAAGGTGCCTAAGTTTGCTCTAAATGCAATGCAAGTGCAATATGTACAATGCAAACCTAAAAGGACTCTAAAATGCTAAGAATGCAATGAGTATGAATGGAAATCATCATGAATTATTCATCTAAAATGGGCTAAAATTTAGACATATCAAGAAATTAGAAATCTATTTTTCAATGTTCCAAGTGGAATAATCAGGTTGAGTGTTGGTACTGTGGACAGCATGATCACATGAGGTATCAATGTTACAGGCTTCAGACATGTGTTCAAAAGCTCTGGAGACAATGAAGGTTTACATTCAACAACAAAAACAGGAATTAGATTTGGGTCAAAAAGTTTGATTTATTTAGTAGGGTGGCCTTCACAGCAGAGAAGTCTGGTCCAAAAACCTTGAAAGGAAAATGGTATTTTGATAGTGGGTGCTCAAAACACATGACTGGTGAAGAAGATGCTTCGCAAAATCTTGAAAGGATCAACGCAGGAAAAGTAACCTTTGGAGATATAAAAAAAATTTAAAATACGAGGAAAATGAAGAACAGCAAGCTCAATGGATCCAAAACTAACAGACATTTTTCTCGTGGATGAACTGAAGACAAATCTCATCAATATCAGTCAGCTGTGTGATACTGGTCTTGATGTGACCTTTACTCGAACAGAATGTCGAGCCGTTGATTTAAAGGGTACTGTTCATTTAGAAGGAGTACAGACATGAAATGATTGTTATATGTGGGTCCCATGCATTACATGTATGGTTGCAAAATCTGAAAGTGAAACTCAAACCTAGCATCAACGATTGGGCCAAATGAATTTTCGTACAATGGCTGAGTTATCGATTAAGGAAATTGTAAGAGGTCTACCAAAACTCAAACGTGACCAAGAGTTTGTGTGTGGACCGTGCAGCATGGGAAAACAAGTTAAGACTCAACAGAAGTCTGTACCTGATGTGAGATCAAAAGATATTTTTGAACTTGTTCATATAGATCTCATGGGTTCAATTCAAGTTGAAAGCATGGCATGAAAGAAGTACATTATGGTTGTAGTTGATGACTTTAGTAGGTATGGGTTCGATTTCTTTGAGAAAAGAGTGATTCGTTCGAAAGGTTCAAGATACTAGCACTTCAATTGAAGAATGAGCGTCAGGGAATTAAATTCATACGCAGTGATCATGGTGGTGAATTTGAGAATGACACATTCAAGAAATTATGTTCTGAGCAAGACATTGATCATAAGTTTTCAGCACCACATTGATCATAAGTTTTCAGCACCTCGAACTCCTTAAAAAATGGTGTGTGGAGCAGAATAACAAAACTCTACAAGAAATGGCAAGAGTTATGCTACATGGTAGCAATGTTCCAAAATCTTTTTGGGCAGAAGCCATCAACACAGCTTGCTATATTATCAATCGCGTGTATGTAAGGAAAGGAACAACAAAAACTTCTTATGAACTGTGGAAAGGAAAAACACCAACAGTCCATTATTTTCATATATTCCGATGTGTGTATTATATTCTTAATGACAAAGATTACCTTGAAAAGTTTGATTCCCGGAGTGATGAAGGACTCTTTCTTAGATATTCTGGGTCGAGCACATCATATAGAGTTTTCAACAAGCGTACATCCACAGTCCAGGAAACCATGAATATTGTTTTTGATGATGCTACAACGTTTTGTCTCACTGTCCAATCTGTTAATGACATTAGCACAGCAAATCAATCAGCTGATACTTCAGCAGTGGAATAACAAACCAAAGATGATACCCCGGTTCAGGTACATTGGAATCACTCCTCAATAGATGTTATAGGAGAGATTCAAGGGGGAAGGATTACCTGAGATAAACAAATTGGATTCACCCAAACCGATAGTACCAATTTTGGTAACGTCCATCCAGTTTGATTTCAGACAGGTAGCTAGTAATTATGCATTTTTTGCTTTTATGGCGCAGAAGCAAGAAGTTGCTTAATCGATTGAGTATGCTTGTTTTGTGTCCAAAATTGAGCCCAAAACATACAAAGCGCTGCTCGATGAGTTTTGGATTGCATCTATGCAAGAAGAGCTGTCAAATTTTTCACGATTAAATGTGTGGATTCTTGTTTGTCGGCCTAAAGATGTCAGTGTTGTTGGCACCGAATGGATATTCAAGAACAAAATTAACAAGGATGGTAATGTTGTTAGGAACAAGTCTCGGTTGGTTGCTCAAGGTTACTCACAGGTTGAAGGTGTTGATTTTGAAGAGATATTTGCTCCAATAGCTTGCTTAGAGTTTATCAAGTTTCTGTTTGGAATGGTATGCAAGATGGGTTTCAAGCTATATCAGATGAATGTTAAGAGTGCTTTTCTAAATGGATTTCTTTAAGAAGAAGTCTATGTTGAACAACCCAAAGGGTTTGAAAATCCAAAGTTTCCAAATCATGTTTACAAACTGAACAAGGCTCTGTATGGATCTATTAGGGGCGTTTCTGATTGAGCATGGGTATACACGTGGAAGTGTGGAGAAGAAATTGTTTAATCTAAACAATGTTGAAGAGTCATAGTGGTGCAGATCTATGTTGATGATATTGTGTTTCGATCTATCAATCAGACGATGGTTGATAAGTTTGTTGAAGTCATGACTAGAGAATTTGAAATGAGTATGAACGGCGAACTCACTTACTTTCTCAATTTGCAAGTAAAACAGACGATTGAAGGGATTTTTGTGAATCAAAGCACATATGCAAAGAATCTGATCCAGAAATATGGGTTGGAAACCAGCAAGACGGCAAAGATTCCTATAGAACAAATAAAAAGCTTTTGAAAGATGAATCAGGAAATTCTGTTGATGTAATAGCCTATCGAACACTGCTCAGAGGTCTACCATATCTAACTACCAGTCGTCCACATCTCTGTTTTTCAGTTGGTATGTGTGCAAGGTTTTAAGCCAATCCTATTCTGAAAAATGTAAGCGAAACTCAAAACCTTGGGATTTTCTACACAAAGGATACAACCACAAGCTTGACAGTAATGCAGAATGGACAGGATGTGTTGATGATCAAAAAAGCACAAGTGGTGGATGTTTCTTCATGGGAAATAATCTGATTGGTTGGTTCAGCAAAAATCAGAACTGTGTCTCGTTATCAACAACTTAAGCAGAGTACATTGCACTTGGAAGTTATTGTACCCAACTCTTATGGATGAAACAAATGTCTGCTGACTATGGTACGATCTTTGAACCCTTGCTTGTTTATTGTGATAATCAAAGTGTCATTAACATTGCTAAAAATCATGTTCAACACTCACAAACCAAACATATTGATACTCGACATCATTTTATTCGAGAACTTGTTGACGAGAAACTAGTTAAGCTTGATCATGTGAACACTAAGTATCAGCTTGCTGATTTGTTTACTAAACCACTGGCTTTCATTCGATTTGTTGAATTATGAACATCGATTAGAATTTTGTGAATGTTAATCTCATTTAAAGGTGTCTGTTGAGCTGATTAGAAGCATGAACTTTATTCTGGAATAAGAGAGCAGACACTTAAAAAATTCACACAGATATCAGAGTTGATTGAACATATGGAAGATAGGTGCCTATCATGCCGTCACAAGTTGATCACTGATGTGGCTTATTGAATGTTAGGAAAGGGAAGTCAAAGAGCTGAGGAGAGAGCGCATACTTTCGTAAAAAAGATGAAGTATCTGAATCTTGGGTTGAGAATTCTAGTGATATCTTGATTCATGCAAATGATATAATATCGTGCTCATGATGACTTGCCAAAACAAATGATCAAGGGGATACTACAACAAACAAAAGTTGATAGTATCGGACTTGAGATGTTGTAACAATCACATGATTGAGTCGAATATATACATCATTCAAGTCTGGAATTGTTTGCTATGCGTTCAAATTCAAATTTCTCCAAAGAAAATTCTAGCTGCCTGATCCATTTGATACTCTCAAGTCTTTGAAAAATACTTGTGATAAAGGCATGCTAATGTGAAAATCTAGCCATTAAATCTTGACTCTGATCGTACGTCTCATAGAGTAAGGGATTTGCTGGACAGTTTCGAAACTCAAGCTTCTTGTGAATGATTTAGTCTTGACCAAGGTATGAATTAATTTGGTACATTAAGTTTTTAATTTGATAATTTGGTCAATTGTTATGGTGTTCACAATTTTAAGCATAATCTGGGTCATTCACAGGTTTATTGGTTAAATTGTCTTTGCTTGAGTTTCCATGATATCGTTTCATAATGAGTGTTTTGATTAGTTTATTGTATTTGGACTAATCAGCCAATTTAAATTAATTAGGCAAAGAAAAAGTGGGCTCTATCTTGATTTGCAGGCCCATATTAGCATATATTTTTGAGCGGGATTTGTTTTAAGAGACGGTTAAATTAGCGGTTCAACTTATGAGAAGCATTCAGTTCTTAGAGACATCCAGTACCGCCTCGATTCATCTTTTTCTCTTCGCTTCAAGAAACAAGAAACAGAAAAGTGAGTTTGGAGAGAAAAATTCGAAAAGCAACAATGGAGAACTCGCGAATGTCTCTTTCACAGGGATATGATCTTGTGACTCTAGTTTCTTACATCTCTAATAAGGTACGAGAAATTGTGGTCCATGAACCTAAGGGTTTGAAACTCTCATTGATGTCGAAATTCACTAATCCCGTCATTTCGCCTAACTCTTCGTTACTAGATTTTACTGCACGACACATCACCACGTCGCGCTTTGATTCTCTGATTTGTCAGAATCCAACTTCTCCATTAATAGAGCATCCAAAATCACCATATCTCGGTGATTGCAAAGACATCGAAGAAGATTTAACCCCCGATTTGTCCACTCAATCACCTATGGACTCGGATTCCAAGGAATCAATGAAGTTGAGGTAATTAGGGTTTCAAAGGCTCCGATTTCTGAAAAATCGAAACCCAAAATGAGTCGCAAGTGTCAGATTGACTTGGAGTCAAACCCTAGTCGTCGAAAGACTCGCCGCACGATCACGATTGAGTCGACTCTTCAACAGTCACTAGGCGTAGCTAATATGGAATTTGATCATTAAGTCTATGCTTCTTCTGATGTATATCGAAGGTTCAAACTTTACTCATCCTTTAGCGAATGATTCATTTGTGAACATGCTTATGCCTTTGAAGATCATGAGACTGAGTTAGTGAAAGTGTTGAAAGATGCGGGGGAGTTTAGCTTTCTTGATATGGTTGTCGATTACAATTTTGATGTTTTGTGTGAGGTCTAGGCAAATATGCCTTATCGTGACAAAGAGAGTGATGTCTGGTATGTGTTCTCACTACAAGAAAACTTATCGTTTGAGACTGCACAATCAGTCGCAAATCAGTCCCATTTT
>OVAX01003244.1:0-21376 GCA_900406405.1 Lepidium africanum
TTTTAATGAGGCAACAAAAGACAAACGACAAGAAACGTTTGTGACGGTGGTCTCCAAGGGGAGTGTTAAGAACGTCAACAATTACTGCAATTTTTATTATATATGTGGAGCCCACGTGTTACTATGCATGCACAGTAAAACCAAAAATTTGTCTATAAATATGAACGTTTCGTTCATAATGTACTTACACCTTCACTGAATAATAATCAGAACACTCTCTCTCTNATAATAATCAGAACACTCTCTCTCTATTATTATCTTCTTTCTCTTCTAGTTTTTAACAGTTGGCTCATTTCCAAATTTCTAGGTATTAAATTCCAAATCTTGCATCATTGGACAAAGCTCGGCTCACGTTTATGGTTGAATTTCTCCTTTTACCTTTTTTTTTTTCATTTTCTTCAACTTAATTTCCACTTAAATAATAAAACTACTCTCGTAGAACAGTATTTACAATGAATAAATCGCAAATGAGACTTCTACTAGGCGAGAAAATCGATTTTATAATTCAAGAACCTAAGAACAAGATGAAGGAAAAAAGATGTGAACAGACTCTTCAAACAAATATTTCTCGGGAATATTAAAAGAAAGTAAATTACCATGTTGAAGGAAAATATATATATATATATATATATATATATATATATTATTTTGTAGGAAATCGTGGAATTGAGTTTTGGAAAATATTGTGTTATTGACTAAAAAATATTGTGAAGATGTGTTGGCAAATGTTTCTTTGGCCTTTTTTGATAAGAAATTGTACACATCGTTTATGACAAAAAGATGTCTCGTTTTGTTATTTTTCTTTTAAGTTGAACAATGCAAAATCATTTTTAACGAAAATTGTGTACTGGTAATTTTTCTGAATAAATGCGTTTCATGATTTTTGGATATATATTAAAAATCACGTTTACTTATCAATACAAATTTTAAATCTTAAATGTATGTTCTATATAAGTGAATCCAACTGAATGTTGGGAGGCAGTATCCAGGCTTGCGATCGGTGATCAAAGCTTCATAGGTGTCCGCTGCTTTGTAGATGGGTCCTGGAAAGATTCTGAATACTTCTCTGGAGTTGGTTGGTTTTGTTTTGTAGATTCAAGTGGAGGAGTGTCAATGGGGGCGAAAGGTGTGTCTCGTTGTTTATCTCCCTTTCATACTAAGTTCGAAGCGCTTTTTTGGGCCATAGAGTCCCTTCATGAACTAGAGTTTTTTGAAGTTCATTATGCTACTGATTGTACGGAGATTTTGAAGATGGTGGCTAACCCTGAAGATTGGCTAGCTTTCTCTCAATACCTGAAAGAATTCGACAGACTTAGTAGACTTTTTTCCTCATTTTCACTTTACTAGATCTCTAGAACTCTCAACTAGAAGGCGGATTGGTTAGTACGAAGTGTTAGAAATTTATCTCGTAATTGCTCTTTTGTAAACGATTTACCTCAATATTGGATTGAAAAGTTAATATAATTTAGTTGTTAAAAAAAAAAAATGTGATATAAAGTTGTACTACTAAAACCATGAATGCAGTTGACGAAAAGAACATAAAAAACCATAATTACAGTAATTGCATATCTCAAATGCCAATTAAATTTCTTTTTCTTTTTTGGTGTGGAAAAAAGGGAGAGCAACCAACTTTATTCAATAATCACACTAAATCATTCCAAAGCTCTATCATGTCTTGGGATCATGTCTTCTTATCATCTAATAAAATCAAAAGAATCTACTCAGAAAAATACCTAAAAGCATTAAAACCTAAAAGAAATGAAAATGTATAGTTAATTAAACTACCAATTAGACGGTTAGCTTCTATCTATACATATAAATTCGGATGAATTCTTCTAATAAAATCACGACACAAACATAACATAAAAAACAGAAAATATGTGTCATATATATCAATCTTGTCACTAGAAATCTCACCACAATCTTCTAGTTATCAACCTTAAGCTCCAACTGATCCACCTTATGCTCCCATGCTATGTACAATTTGCTACACATCCCGAATTTATATAAGATGTAGTATACAAGTAAAGGGATTCTCACAATTGATTAACATGGTTGTCAAATCACTTTATAGACACATGAATGTAAGGCAAATCGCACCATAAGTTTACAGGATTTTGACAAAGATACACAAGATTTTCCTCATATGCATTGAACAGTTCAAAAGACTCATCTAAAAAATAGAAATCGAAACAAAGATAATAATACCTAAAAAATACGGATTGTATTATATTACGCTATTTTATTGATATTCATGATCTAATACCTTAATGATCATTGGGCATAGTATATATACGAAAATTTTAATATGTTTTGGAACCTAGTCGTCCAATAGTATTGGAAACTTATACAATCATCGACTAACTATAAAGTTTCTAATATGTTTTAGAAACTCTATGTAAATATTAATTTTTGCATTTATATGTAACATTTCATCATATAATTAACACATATATTATTACGAGCTTGTGCCAATTTTTAAGTGGGTACGATACAATTCTCACACACAAATGTTTATAACAAAAACTTTATAATAATTGTGATGAATAAATTTAATATGAATTTTGTTATAATGAATTATTCTTTTTTTTTTTGTCAAACAATCAAATGACTTATTCAAGAAACTAAATTCATAACAAAAACCGTATACAAATATCACGATTTGTGACTAATATTTGTAGTCACTCGATCATAATAACTCTTTATTTTTTTGCCATCGTAAAATTATTGTAATTATTGATATGAACAATGCTCTAGTATATATACATATATGTGGTAAACAAAAAAAAATCTGTTGTTTCTTTTGAAATGGCATATTATGTTTTTTTCTAAAATAAAAACTTGCATATATAATATGTGTCCGGAAATAACTTACAATAATTATATTTGCTAGGCATGGACAGTAGAGGAGTGGAGCAAAGCTGGTCCTGAACTAAGACATATAAAGCTGTAAGAACCAATTATAAAATTGTATGTGGCATTATTGAGTCCTTTCTAAATCTGACATCTTCTTCTGTGGACGACAATTTCATCACGTGTGTTGTTTAGATTCGAAATCTAAATGAGCTGACGACATATAAAGCATACAAAGTAGCAGTGACAGTAGCAGTGACACACTTGCATCTAATAATTAGTTGTTGACAAAAAAACAGTTTTTCATTGAAAACAAGGTTCCTCAACTTCTTTCATTTGGCAAGGCTAATGTTAGAAAGATAACTGGGAAAAATAAATAAATAAATAAATAAATATATATATATATATATATATATATATATACTGATCAGCGAAGAACAAAAAAATATGACTATAGTATTACGTATGTATAATTGTAATTGTACTGATCAGTGATTTTTTCGTATATATTGTAAATTTCACTTGACGTATGGATGTTTACGTATGTCCATGACTATTGTATTATTCGGGTTCACCGACATTAATTTGACTAAACAATTGGATCGTTCGATAAAAAGTAACTCTCAATTAAAGCATTACTAATTTGTTTGGTTTATAAGTAGTTGTATTTGCAGAAAAAAATATTTGATATCATTGGCCAAAGATATATCAAATATGTGATTCAGTGAAGAACAAAAAAAAACACTAACATTATATCTCTATATAATCAACAAACAATTTTTCTAAGAAAATCTATTAAACTTATATATTTAAAAATACTGTGTTAGTTATATATTGAATTTTAATCAAACTAATGTACAAAATCAAATATTTTGTTTTTTTTTGGTCAACGGCAGATTATATTAGAAACAAAAACCAATATAAGAGTTATATTAATAATTATAAGTTGTCGCTCTACCATGACGAGCAAGAACATAAATTTTATGAATTAAGATCCATGTAATAGCAGAAAAAAAGAAAAAGAAAAATAAAAAACTTAGCCGTGAAAACTTTTCCTGAAAGGGAAAGTAAACCGATCACTTCTATAAACAATTGAAGATATTTAACACCATCTCACAAATCTGTCGATAAGATAGTGTCGAAGATCTTCGATCCTCCAGAGGATTGGTTTGAAACCTTCCTTAAAAAGTCAGATTCACTACGAATTAGGTTTAAAATGTTTTGTTAATAACAGAAAGTTTTACAACTTAAATGGAAAGATATAAACAGTAGAAAAAAATCTAAATGTGGTCTCTATCACCTGGACCTGATGATAAATGACACATGGGTCATCATACCATGACATAAAAATAAAAACAATAAAATAAAAATTATGCTTATTTATACTTATTTTTTTGTTTACAGTTTGTGAAATACAAAAAAAGGAGTTCACTCTCACTCTTTTATATCAATCAGAGGAAGAGAAAACCAAACCGGTTTACAATGGATACTGACGATAACTTATCTATGATCGAAGATTTCTTCTCCTCCGATTTGTGGCCACCTTTACCTCCGGCGAATCTCAACTTAGAGACTTCTCTTCAGAAACGATTACATGCTGTTTTGAATGAGACTCGTGAGCCTTGGATTTACGCCATTTTTTGGAAACAATCGTACTACGACTTCGTTGGTGAATCAGTTCTTAGATGGGGCGATGGATATTACAATGGAGGTGATGAGGATAATACTCGACGGAGGAGGAAGAAGAAGATGATTCCGTCGTCTCCGGAGGAGAAAGAGCGTCGTAGTAATGTTCTTAAAGAGCTTAGTTCGATGATCTCCAATGAAGCTTTTCCGGTGATTGAAAATGACGATGAGGATGATTATGATGACGTTGAAGTGACTGATATGGAGTGGTTTTTCTTGGTTTCGATGACGTTGAATTTTGGTAAAGGATCCGGTTTAGCTGGTAAGGCTTTTGGTATGTATAATCCGGTTTGGGTTACTGGATCGGATGAGATATTCGGGTCGGGTTGTAAACGGGCTAAACAAGGAGGAGATTTAGGGTTACAGACTATTTTGTGTATTCCTTTTGATAATGGAGTGTTGGAACTTGGATCCATGGAGCAGATCCGACAAAATTCGGATCTTATGGAAAATATTCGATTCCTTTTTACTTCTGGAGGATCCACAGATTTTTCCGGAGCTCTGAATCCGAATCTGGATCCGAGTCCGGTTTATTCACAGATCACGAGTAATTTTCTAACCGGAGATGGTTTTAATCGGAACCCTAATTCTTATTCATGTCAGATTCAAAACATTGCCGATCACCGGGAAAAGAAACTGGGAAAAAAACGTGGGAGAAAACCGCTGCAAGGAAGAGTCCAAACAACGAACCACGTGGAAGCTGAAAGAATGAGACGCGAGAAGCTAAACCAACGATTTTACGCGTTACGAGCGGTTGTACCAAACGTTTCAAAAATGGATAAATCGTCGTTATTGGGAGACGCGGTTCGTTACATTAATGAACTGAAATTCAAAGCTGAAAACGCTGAAGCAGAGAAAAACGCGATTCAGGTTGAGATAAATGAACTTAAGAAGATTGAGGGTCGACGTAACGCGGTTTCTAGCGTTTGTAAGGATGAAGAAAACGAATCGAAGATGAAGATCATAGTGAAGATAATGGATAGTGATGCAATGATAAGTGTAGAATCAAGTAAGAGAAATCATCCAGAAGTGAAGTTTATGAATGCATTAATGGAATTGGAAGTTGAAGTGAATCATGCAAGCATTTTGGTGATTAACGATTTAATGATACAACAAGCGACTGTGCAGATGGGATTAAGAATCTACGAACAAGAACAACTTCATGATTTGTTGATATCCAAAATTAGATAAGGGCTTGTATGATCTCTATAGAAAATTATGGGGTCAAAGTGAGTTTCTCATAAGTTGGATTAAATGCCCTAATTAGGGCATAAACTGTGTTTTAAAATAATTGCATGAAATTTAAATTTAAAATATTACATGATGTTAATATATGATATAGTTAATTTATGATATATAGATATGAGTTAATATAACATTTATATCTTAATAATTAAAAAAAACTACATGATATTACATCCAATTTATGATTTTTATTGAAACTAATTTATGTATTGATTACTGTCAAATTGTACAAGCACATAGAGTTACTTTGCTAGCTGTAAAGTAAAACCTTCTTTAAAATGAAGTTCATATTCATATCAGAAAAGAAAAAGTTGTAGGGACTCTTATACAGAACTGATAATAAAGTACTAAAGATCAACAGTGAGAAAAATTACTTACGTGTTTGCAGAATTTTGATGAGAAATGTCTCGTAAGTCGTAAATTAAAGAACTTGTAAAATATCCAACCAAAATCTACAGCTTTAGAGTTTGTATTTGAATTATAGATTCATAAAATCAGGGTTTGTTTCAAAAATGGATCAATTTATTGGGTCAAATACAAATATAATTTCCATTTTTTCTGTCTCTAAAATTTTCTCTATTTTATCTTTGAATCACCTTATATTTATACTTAATGCCATTTTTTTATTATAACCAACACAATTTAAAAAGACATTAATATCTTGTTGAAATAACTTATTTACAAAAATACCATCATTTTCAATATTTTCAACTACCATTAACAACCAAAAGTGAGCTCTAAATGCTCACTTACCTACCAAATTCGGATCTAATAACCCCCAATTAACCCACAAAACTTCATATTTTTCTACTCTCTCATCAATTTCATACAAAAAACTTTCTCATTTGCATTTGAAACTTTTCAAAGTTCTTAGATCTCCTTGTTTTAGAGGATTGTAGATGAAAAACGATTATGCTTTGTTGGTATTAGGTTGATTTAAGTTTCTGGGTAATAATTGAAGGTAAACACAAGCTCAATCTAACTCATTACCATTTTTTTGATTTTTTTGCAGAGAGTAGACTTCATTTGAAGTCTACTTTCGATGTAGACTTAAAATGAAGTCTACTGGTCAACAAATGGGTTGGTTTTGCACTTGACCAATATGTTGTAGACTTAAAATGAAGTCTACACATTTCTCTTTGTGTCGAAAAAAATATATGATGTAGACTTCATTTTAAGTCTACGTTAAAAAGGGTTATTTTTGCAATTGACCAATGTGTTGACCATCGAAGTTGAAGTCTACACGAGAAGTCTACCAAAAATTTCAAATAGTAGACTTCATTTTAGGTCTACTAAGGTTAGTTTTGCAATTGACCAAATTTGACTTTTTTTTAATGAAATCTACATATGAAGTCTACATCGTGTAGACTGCATATGAAGTTTATATTTACAACTGTAGATTTAAAATGAAATCTACAATTAAATAGCTTACGTCATTGGATATATGACGTAATCAAATGAAAAGTAGACTTCATTTTAAATCTACTTTTTTAAAAAGTAGACTTTAAATAAACTCTACAATAATAAATGTAGACTTCATTTAAAATCTACAGTTTGTAGACTACTAAAGTAGATTTCATGCACAAAAGTCAATGTTAGTCAATTGCAAAACTAACCTCAGTAGACTTCATATGAAGTCTACTATTTGATGTTATCGGTGGACTTGTCTTGTAGACTTTTAAAGAAGTCTATTTCAATAGTCAACACATTGGTTAATTGCAAAATTAACCCAATTTGAGAGTAGACTTAAAATGAAGTCTACTTCTAGAAAGTCAAAGTTTGGTCAAATGCAAAACTAACCTAAGAGTAGACTGTATTTTTAGTCTACCGGGTAGTAGACTGTATTTTAAGTCTTCTTATAGTAGACCTTATTTTTTGTCTACATATAGTAGACTTATTTTTATTTCTACATTTAGTAGACTTAAAATAAAGTCTACTATAACAATTTTATTAAAACTAAGTTTATAACTTATATATAATGTTTTAATTTTTTTAAGAATTTTTTCCATGTGTGTTTATTCAGTTGTGTGTCTGTGTATAAATTTGACATGTTTATGTGTTATATTTATGGGTTAATAAAATTTTGAAATAATTTAGGCATGTAGATCATTTCTTGTAGACTTTATTTTACGTCTACTGTTGGTAGACTGCATTTTCAGTGTACCCATAGTAGACCTAAAATAAAGTCTACGATTAGTAGACCTTATTTTTTGTCTACATATAGTAGACTTAATTTTACTTCTACGTTTAGTAGACTTAAAATAAAGTCTATTATAAAAATTTCATTAAAACTAAGTTTATAACTTATATATAATGTTTTAATTATTTTAAGAATTTTTTCCATGTGTGTTTATTCAGTTGCCTGTCTCTGTATAAATTTGACATGTTTATGTGTTATATTTATGGTTTAATAAAATTTTGAAATAATTAGGCATGTAGCTCATTTCTCGTAAACTGTATTTTACGTCTACTATTGGTAGACTTCATTTTAAGTCTACCAACAGTAGACATAAAATACAGTCTATGACGACGATTATGTAATGATCTTGTTAATGTTAATTAAATCTGTTGTTTGTTATACATACAATGATTCAGTTCCCTGCTGTTTGTGGTGAATGGATGATGAGAGGGGAGTGTTGGCACTTTGAAGTGGATCATATCAAAGGTGGGAGAATGTTCTTCTTACATGATGGATGTACTCATGACGAACTTGTTCAAATGGTTAAAAGTGATTATGATCTAGATACAACCGAATTTGTTGGGCTGACTTATTCACTACCAGACTCAATGCTACAACAAATGCCTTTAGATACTCCTCCTATGCACATAACAAATGATAGACAAGTACATGGTTTGGTGGAGATTAGTAAATCATATGTTGTACATCTATGCGTGACATTTCGAGTTGAGGAAAGGTTGAAGATAATAAAGACTCTGATGTTGGTACAGATGGAGGATATGACGAAGATGATATTGACGATTACGTTAAAGAAGAGATAGCAGAATTAGTTAAAACTAAAATTTCTTTTAATTTATACATGTATATACATAATGTTTTAGTTTGGTTCCAAAATAAAAACATATATATTTGTACAGAGTAAGTAGTCTCCAATGGAAAACATCTAGACCTAGCATAGAACTGTAGTAGACTCAGGAAGCTCGAAGACTTCATCCTAATGACATTATAATGGCTAAAGATGATGGGACTTCGTCTCCAAAGTAACTGCGTAGTTTTACATTGCCTTTTGCTTTGGTTATGCTTCTAAGTCTCATGTCTGGACCTAGACGAGTCCTCCCTATTTTCCCACCTTTGACTCTAGTAATGATCTGGTCAAAAGAAGATAGAGAATTTCAGAACAAAGTAAATGATTCATCATGCAAAATCTTTGCATCAAACCCCGTTAAATGAATTCGCAGCAAGCATCATCAGTAGTTACGGCATAATCTCTTTATGACAATGTTCAGGAAGATGACATACAGTTTCACACATTACATAACCAGTAATGATTCAACAATGTCTAAGCTTTTGACTCTATTTTTGATACTAAAAGTACAAATATATAATGGAGAGGTTCCATTTCAGCCGATCGAAACAGTATCCAGATCAATAATTAGATAACAGAGTCTGGGTTTTTGACTTATGTTTTCTTACCAGAAAATACACATTTTAAACCCTAAGAATCACCAACCGATCAGACCCAAATCAGAAATGCAAAAATATTGCAAAAAAAAAAATTAATATATAATACCAAGAACGAACCTGGTGGCCGAAACAGATTCTGAGAATCTTCTTCGTCATCCATCGAATTTCTTACAAACCGAACAATTATCACAACAAGCGAGAAGAAGAAGGTATGAACATAAAGGTGTAATTCAGATATTAATTACTGTAAAATTAATTTCAAAAACTTACAGATTTGAAGAAAGAGTCGAAACTAAAAAGAAGAGAAGTCGAATCTAAAACAATTGTGAACAACAAAAAAAGACTAGGCTTAGATTCAAACAAGACTAGACTAGAATTCGAATTTAGGCTTAGATTACTAGGCTTAGACTTAAACAAACATAGAGAATCAAGATTCTAAAATCCATAATTTGATTACCAAATTGAACACTAAAATCCTAATCCGTAAATCAATCCAAGCCCTGCAAGAGCACCTGCAACAAAAAGTAACCATTGTGAACAAGTGTTTCTCTAAGGTAATACAAATAGATCAATCACTTTATAAAAGTTCCAAACTTTCTTAGAACCAGAAACAAAAATCGAGATGAGACTGAAAAAGTCAATCAGCAATACAAAACGCAAACATAAAAACGAAACCTGAAGATAAAATCTAAACCAGCAGAATCTTCATCACATCTATGACTTTTTCCTATGGTTGGGAAAGTTGCAGAAGCTGCTGTAATTAAAGCATTTAAAGCTCAGATTTCTGAGTATAGAACTACTAAAGAAAGCTATAAACAAACTACAGAAGAAGACTACAAACAAACTACAGACGAAATCAACACCGAAAATCTACACCTACAAGAGATGTCTGCACCCTGAATCTGTTAACTCATTACACACAAAATATTAAACCAGCAATTAAACTAATAATCCAAAGTTATTATGAACTAAATGTGAGTAAACTTTGGCATAACAATCCAGAATATGACACTTTTTCATAACACATAAATAACAATCAACAGATAATAAACAATTATAATTTGACAAATGAGACTTTCCAAAGTGATTGAAAAGACAAAATCGGTGAAACATTTTGTTATTTGAAAAACCAAATCTTAAGCAATGTAAGTAAAGACGAGTTCCAAATTTACTAATCCTAAAAACAAAAAATAAAACTCAAATCTACTAATCTTACGAGAAAACAAAACTTTAGCAGTAATGCAGAAAACTCTAGGTCACAAGATGAATAAAAACACAAAAAAATCAAACAAACAGATAAAATGCATAAACCTTGACCTCTGAAAATCTGGAAGTTGTCAGACCTACGAAAAAAAAAGATTTTGTCAGTGAAAAAAAAGACAAATCAAAAACAGACGCCAAGCTATGTGAAAAGAAAGAGCGTCGTAGTATGTTCTTAAGGAGCTTAGTTCGATGATCTCCAGTGAAGCTTTTCCGGTGATTGAAAATGACAATGAGGATGGTTATGATGACGTTGAAGTGACTGATATGGAGTGGTTTGTTTTTTCTTGGTCTCGATGACGTTGAGTTTTGGTAAAGGATCCGGTTTAGCTGGTAAGGCTTTTGCTACGTATAACCCGGTTGTGAAAGGGCTAAACAAGGAGGAGATTTAGGGTTACAATCCATTGCATGTATTCCTTCGGATAATGGTGTGTTGGAGCTTGGATCCACGGAGCAGATCCGACAAAATTCGGATCTTATTAATAAGATCCGATTCCTATTTACTCATAGAGGATCCAAAAATTTTCCCGGAGCTCCGAATTCAATTATTCATTCAAGTATCAATAATCCAAATCCGGTTTATTCACATCTCCTGAGTAATTTATGTATAAATTTTCTAACCGGTGATGGTTTTAATCAGAGCTTAGGAAATATGAACCCTAATTCTTACTCGTCAAATCCAAAACGTTGTTGATCAGAAATCGGGAAAAAAAAGCAGGAAAAAACCGGTACAACATAAAGAAGAGACGTTGAACTCGAGCGAATGAGATGGAAGAAGCTAAACCAACTATTTTACGCGTTACGAGCGGTTGTACCAAACGTTTCAAAAATGGAGAAAACGTCATTGCTTGAAGACACGGTTCGTTACATTAACGAGCTGAAAGAAAAAGCTGAAAATGCAGAAGCAGAGAAAAACGCTATTCAGATATAGCTAAATGAACTTAAAGAGATTGTGTGACGTTGACGTAAAGCGGTTTATAGCGATGAGATTTTATCAGAGATGAAGATACAAGTGAAGATAATGGGTAATGCATGATGTGATGATAAGTGTTGAATCAAGTAAGAGAAATCATCCAGAAGCCAAGTTTATGGATGCATTAATGGATTTGGAAGTTGAAGTGAATCATGCAAGCATTTTGGTGATTAATGATCTAATGATACAACAAGTGACTGTGAAGATGGTCTTAAGAATCTACGAACTAGAACAACGGTGAATTTCACAGTATATATTTGATCATTTATAAATACTTTTAGATATATTTACAAACCTCAAATACAAGTCTATATTTCTAAATGAAGAACTGAGGTTGTATAACTCCGATCCTCAAATTAATCCTTAAATACAACAAGTAATTTGCATTAAAATCCTTATTGGTTATCAAAACATATATTGTATCTAGTTGGTTTCAGTTTGGTCTGTATTTTTTCCCAACTATATGTTTGTCACTTTACATTAATTTGTATTAATCCTCAAATTTGTAATTTGTCTTTACTTTTCCTTTCATTTGGTTAATTAGTCAAAGACTTAATGTTATGTTACATTTCTTTAATTGTAATTTGTCTTTAATATGTCACGTTCACATAGTTGATTTTACATATATATCAGCTCACTAATGTTGTTTTTAGATAGCCCAATCATAAATGGCCGATTTGGATAAGTTTAACCCGACAAAATTACAAATAATTCGGATCATTTTAAACCGATTCTACGTATGGCTTGCATTAGACTAGACATATGAGAAAATGCAGCCTGAAGAGCTAGAATATGAATGTGTTGATATCTACCAAACAACCTTCACTACAACACCCTCAGCTCAAAAATCATCAAATCCAAGTATATATATGTCTATATATTTAAATTTTTGTGTCTATTATTGCACCTAAGTTTCTTTGTTCATGAGCTATATTAACTGTCGTTATCTTGTTTGCATATAGATGAGACCGAGCTATCGAGAGACTCATTAATTGTCACTAAACTCATCAAACGATGAAGTGATTGCAGAGTTTTATATACAAGGATTCTAATGGTATCTTTATAGACATACAAGATTTTTTCATTTTTTCATCCAAGGATTTGGAAATAAATATTTTGTCTAATAACCAATTTAGGTGTTTTTTAAACATTTTAAAAGTGTTAAAATTAGATTTTTATACAAAATACTTATTTGTAATACGAGAGAAAACCTTAAAGGTAGATGAAAATATTTTGTGAATTTTTTCTCTCGTTTATATGTTTTTTGTAATTACAGAAACGAGCTAAAAGTGGTTAACCTGAAAGTATTACTCGAAATGTAGTTTTTTTTTTCAATTTTCTCAAAAGAAAATGTTTTTTTTTCATGAGTAAATCTTATTTTAATATGTTATATATAGAAACTATCTTCGTTTAGAAGTTTACACACTTTTCAAATTAGTGAGAAAAGGTATCTTACCAATAACAGTAAAAACTTATTTTACCACTAATTGGACCAATGGTGATGCTCGAATTACAATTTCCGTACAAACAGTAGAATAGTACGTGGACCAAACTACAAAAATGACATAAAGATGCAATGACCAATTGAATAACCATATGTGGCAAATTTATGTCCTTTCTAAATCTGACATCTTCATTTGTGGACGACATTTTTCATCACATGTGTTATTTAATATAATATAGCTGACGAAATACAAAGGTTCAATACTCTTATTTTAATTAATAGTTATATATTGACATGATTCTCATCTTTATAACCGTTACATGTCAGATGATCAAACTTATGTTCTATAAATCTCTATCTTGACAACAAAACATATTCCTTTGTATTTTATACGAAAATTGGCCAAACATGGCTGACAAATTTCGTTGCCATTTATTGAATACAAAGTTCATAAATATGGACCATAACTAAATCTGTTTAATTCCTTTTTTTTTGTTGTTGAAAAAAAGAAAAAAAGAAAAAGTTACTCAAGTGCTAAACAACGTGATTCTATCTTTGTGAGTTGGCTAAACACTAGTAAGTTTCCAACAATAATCAAATTCAGAACTAAGATCACCTCCATCGATGATTTTTTAATCTGGTTCTTATAAATAAAATAATCTACAACAATGAAAATAATAATATTTTTAAGAGACGATGAGAAGATCGTTTCTTGGTTGAGAAATTTTCATCACTTTATAAGGACTTCTATTATACACGTAAGAAAGAGTAATTGGATATTAATTTTTTAACTTAAAATAATAATTAAAATATTAATACTTTATTTTTAAGAAACTCAGCAAGTATCTAAACTGATGGACATGCTCTAAAATATCATTTCTTATCATAAACCAATTCATACCACTAAGATATCATTTCTTGGTTATATTATGAACTTTTGTGATTTAGATATAGAAATTGTTAAGTGTGGAAACCTATATTGAGGAATGAAGATTCTAAACTTGCAAATGGCAGCGTTAAAATTAGAAAGTAAAGCACCCATAAATATAACAAAGATTCACCATATAAGGTTAAATAAGGTGTAAGTAAATTAAGCAATCTATAAAGTAATCATAAACAAAAACAAGCAAATGTGGTCTCCTCACCTGGACTATTAGAGGTGATGTTTCCATCAATAGTACATAGTGGCACATGGGGTCATTAAATTTATCCAAGAAATTCTAAACGACAAAATATACAAGATAAATGTGAATCTTTCTCTTAAAGCAAAATTCTCAAATAATTCCCATTTTTCCTATATAACAATAATAATATATGAGTTTATAAGTAGATATGCCGACAATAGTAGAGATATTAAAAACAAGATAAGCAAAATTAATGGATAACTTATCCACTCTCGAATCTCTCTTCACCTCCGATTTGTGGCCACATTTACCTCCGACGAATCTCAGTTTTGAGACTTCTCTTCAGAAGCAGTTTCATGCTGTGTTGAATGGTACTCACGAGCCTTGGACTTACGTTATTTTCTGGAAACCATCGTACTACGACTTCTCTGGTGACACAGTTCTGAGTTGGGGAGATGGATTTTACAATGGCTGTGACGAGGATGATACTCGACGGAGGAGGATGAAGAAGACGATGGAATTGGCTCCGGTGGTCGTAAATGACGATGTGGAAGTGAGTGATTTGGAGTGTTTTTTCTTGGTTTCGATTACGTTAAGTTTTGGTAAAGGATCCGGTTTAGCTGGTAAGGCTTTTGGTATGTATAGTCCGGTTTGGGTTACTGGATCGGATGAGATATTCGGGTCGGGTTGTGAACGGGCTAGACAAGGAGGAGATTTAGGGTTACAAACTATCGTTTGTATTCCTTTGGATAATGGAGTGTTGGAACTTGGATCCATGGAGAAGATCCAACAAAACTCGGATCTTACTTATAAGATCCGATTCCTTTTTACTTTTGGAGGATTCAGAGATTTTTCCGGAGCTCCAAATATTGTTCATTCAAGTAATAATAACCCGAACCTGGATCCGAATCCGGTTTATCCACACATCTTGAGTAATTTCTGCGGAAATTCTCTAACCCGTGATGGTGTTAATATAAGCCCTAATTCTTATTCATGTCAGTTCCAAAACGTTGCTGATCACTCACCAATGGTGATGCCGGAAAAGAAACCGCGAAAAAAACGCGGGAGAAAATCGGCACAAGTTATGGAAGACTCGACGTTGAACCCTGTGGAAGCTGAGCGAATGAGACGCGAGAAGCTAAACCAACGATTTTACGCGTTACGAACGGTTGTACCAAACGTTTCAAAAATGGACAAAGCAGCGTTGCTGGAAGACACGGTTCGTTACATTAACGAGCTGAAAGAAGAAGCTGGAAACGCAGAAACGGAGAAAAACGCGATTCAGATAGAGTTAAATAAACTTAAGGAGATTGCGGGTCGAAGTAACGCGGTTTCTAGCGTTTGTAAGGATGAAGAAAACGAATTAGAGATAACGATCAAAGTGAAGATAATGGATAATGATGCGATGATAAGTGTTGAATCGAGTAAAAGAAATCATCCAGAAGCTAAGTTTATGAATGCATTAATGGAATTGGAAGTTGAAGTGAATCATGCAAGCATTTTAGTGGTTAACGATCTTATGATACAACAAGCGACTGTGAAGATGGGATTAAGAATCTACGAACAAGAACAACTTCATGATTTATTGATATCCAAACTAAGTTAAGGGTTTATATGGTGTTTTATTTAAATATAGGGTCAGAAAGTGAATTTATCATAAGTTGGATTAGGTTTTGTCTAGTGATATCTTTTGTTCACGTGCTACAAACATGATTCCTAGTAAGAAGGAGCCTACAATCCACTCAAATCTAAGTCTTGATATAGAGACAAGCATGGTTACGTCATAATTTTATTGGTTTTATTTACGTCATATTTAAAGAGTTGATTTTACGTTTTCATGTTACAATGTTTCAAAAGTACTATAAATTATGGACTTCAACTTAAAACTAATTAGCAATGAGTGGATTGACCCCTATCTTATATATATTAGGTTAGAATGACTCCAACTTCCCGATGTGGAATATCAATCACATTCTAACACGCCCCCTTGAGATGATAGGTGGTATAACCGAACGTCTCGAAAGACCACAACATACGCATCAACATGATACATGCATGTTGGGCCAAACCCACAACAAACTTTTAGTAGTGTCTCTGATGGGCCAGAATCTTGGGCTCTGATACCATGATAAATTATGGGCTTCTAACTCAAAACCAATTGGCAATGAGTGGAGAGGCCCAAATCTTATATATACTAGAGATGATTCCTTCTGACTTCCAATGTGGGATGATATTCCCTAATAGGCCCCCTCGAGATGATGGCTCTTTGGCCATTAATCTCGTATATTCGGGGATGGATCGACGACACCAATTTTGGGCCTGGGTTATTGATAATTGGACCAACTATGGGTCGGATCGGATTGGACAGCGTGGATCATAGGCTCTGATACCATATTAAAATATGGGTTTCCAACTCAAAATCAATTGGCAATCCCACATGGTATCAGAGCCTGAACTAACATGCCCCACCCGAACCGATCCGGCCCATCGAAGGAGGCCCGATTAATTTGACAAAATTGAATTGTCGAGACTAATGGCTAGACGGGCCATTGTCTCGAGGGGGGGTGTGAGAATATCTCACACCGCTAAGGATGTGGAATTGACTCTAGTATATATAGGATTTGAGCCTCTCCACTGATAAATTATGGGCTTCCAACTCAAAACCAATTGGCAATGAGTGGATTGACCCCTAGCTTATATATATTAGGTTAGAATGACCCTAACTTCCGATGTGGGATATCAATCAAATTCTAACACGCCCCCTCGAGATGGTAAGTGGTATAACCAAACATCTCGAAAGACCACAACATACGCATCATCATGATACATGCATGTTGGGCCAAACCCACAACAGACTTTTAGTAGTGTGTCTGATGGGCTAGAATCTTGGACTCTGATACTATGATAAATTATGGGCTTCCAACTCAAATCCAATTGGCAATGAGTGGATTGGCTCCTAGCTTATATATATGGGGTTAGAATGACCCCAACTTCCGATGTGGGATATCAATCACATTGCAAACCCTATACAATAGGGAATTTGACTATATTGTTGGAACTCAAGTCTAGAAAACAAATGTCAACGAGAAGAATCAGAGAAAACTATTGAAACAGAGAGAAAAGAGATGAAAAGAATGAAGAATAAAGTCGAAGTAATCTTATGGACTTGAGAGCATTATTCACCCAAAGCTTTTCATGGATGAATTGCTTTCAGCCTTAACTCTGTGGCTCAATCTTACTATATCTTCAGATTGAGGGTCAAAGCTCTTAGTTACTGATCAAAGAAGAGAAGAACAGAACCAGAAATTGAAGAACCTAATTGATCAATTCATCTCTCTTGATGATGAATTAATTTCTCTTTCTCAAATTTGTTTGTGTTCATCACCTCAATGATTTTTGTTTAATGAGTTATATGTATATATCTCTATTATAATAAAACCGTAGCGTTAAGTAGTTTAATAAACAATTATTTATTTCTTGATAAAATTTGATCAAATTCTTTAAATGATTATTATTATTATTATTATCTGTATCTACGTAATATTATAAGTTTGTTTTAACTTTAATATATAAAGATTTGTTTTATCTTAAATATATAAAGATATAATAATTAAATAGAATAAAAACGGTCGCTATATTATGACATATGAATTATGGAATAAAATTTCATAGGAATTCTTATAATACGTTAGTATTAGCTTTAAACGTAAGATTTAATATTCAACAAAGAGAACTGATCAATATCTATTTTTCCTTGCAAATGGTCTGTAGCCTAGTAGCAGTTGATAAGTCCACTAAAGACAGATGTATTTGCACATCCCGGGATCGAGTCCTACCATCTGCATTATGTAGGAACTTGGTTAATGGGCCGGCCAGTTGTGGTCCAATGTTGACAAAAAAAAAAATCAATATCTGTTTTAACATTTTACTTCTAATCCTAATTGAAATAATATATCAAACAACTTCTATTTAAGACACATCTCATGACTTTTCTCATAACACCAAATGTTGACAAAAAAAAAATCAATATCTATTTTAACATTTAACTTCTAATCCTCATAGGAAATATATACAAACGACTTCTATTTAAGACACATCCCATGACTTTTCTCATAACACCAATAATTTTCAATGATTTTGGGTTTTTTTTTTCTCTCGATTTTATTGCCTTTACGTTTCTGGTCTTTTTTTTTCTCTATAATTTTTTTCCCTTGAAATAAAACTGGAGAATTAAAGTTAAGATTCTCAAGCTCTGGAAATTATACACTAAAGAATTTGGTAAAACCATTAATATGGTTCTTTGTTATTCTAAGGTATATAACTAATGATTTATCTATTTGTATATTTTATAATGATTAGAAATACTTTCTAATTAAATCATATTTTTTTGTAAGGTGATAAAATTTACTGTAATGTGAAAAAAAGAATTGGTTTCTAAATTCGTGAATCTACTCGAGTAGGGAAGTACTAAGGTCATTACAAACCTATAGGTTTGTCCTACATGCATATTTTACCATATGTCTACTCATATATAACTAAAATATTTTGTGTACACAACTTCGGTTAAGTCAACTGATCCTCTTTGAGACTCGGTTTTAGGATTCAATTTTGTAAATTACCATGAATTATTTCATGGGTGTTTTGAAGATATATATCTTATAGGTAAATAATATTTTTTAAATTATTTTATATTTTAATTTATCATTATAATTATTGATTATGTTTGTTCGAACCAGGTCTAGCACAAGGAGTTAAGTCCACCATTCTGATCAAAAGAGGGAAGATTGGGCAAGGATTCTTTTAGGGTTTTGGAGAACAAGAAGTGTATTGCGAATAGGATGATTGCCGAGTACAGTATATTGCTTGGTGTCTAATGCCAAAAAGCGGATCCTTTCTTTGAAGGACCTCTCCCTCTATTTATAGACCATAAAGGTGGTTGCAAAGTAGATTAGATAAAGAAAAATATACAAATTTCTAGATAAGACCGTATCTAGAAGATTCTTGCTAGATTTTCGGAAATTTTCCATGTCGGAATAGGAAAATTTCTATTTCTTTGTTTGCTAACGTGTCTTCCGACTTCTTTCAAACTTCATCGCGCTTTNAACGTGTCTTCCGACTTCTTTCAAACTTCATCGCGCTTTCGAGAAGGAACTCTTTCGAGTTGAGACTTCGATAAATTTACCGAGTCCAATACTTAGAATTTGGCCCATTGTTTCCGTGGAGTGAAGTAGGATCTCGGATCCACCTCCAACAATTGTCCCCCCAGACTCTGAAAACTGTTGCCGAGTTTTCGAGTCGAGAAGTTCTCTGCTTCTAGAATCTTTGGTCCACGTGTCACTTTGCGATTGGGTTATTTGAGGCGGTTTCCTCGTTTTCCGTAAGTCATCATTTTGCGCCGATTCGCCTTCCGTTATTTTTCTATAAATACTGCTCTGATTTTTTTACTTTTTACCTTCATCAGAGATTAACGAGGTAACTTCTCTCTCTTCTTTCTCTCTCTAATTTAATTTCCGAGTTGCTATACTTTTTATAATCCATTGCCATGAAGAGGGATAGATCCGAATCTAGTTCTAAGAATTCCGATTCCGGTTCTTCTTCAGCCTCTAGTAGTAGTAGCACCCACGATTATTTAGATATGTATGTTTCCAATAGTCCGCTTAGTGATTTAGGTGACTGGTATGATGAACTTGATGTCGGACCATTGATCATCAATTCGAAGAGACTTGAAAAACTGTATGATGCGTGTCCCGAGATGGAAGATATTGATATTAAACTTCCAAAATCTAATGCTCGACCTTGGACTCCTCCAGATGGATATGTTGCCATCTATAACTGGTGGTTCACGGAATCCAAAGTGTGGTTTCCGATCCTGGATCTCTTCCCTAGGTATTGTTATGCTCGGAGGATTGTAATGACTCAGCTTGGAGTTTCTGGAGTTGCAAACATCATGGAGGTTTTGATCCTCGGTAGCGAGGCGGGTGTTGACATCTCAACTCGATTGTTCGAGGACATGACTAATTTTTGTGAAGTCAAGGCCTTAAAGAGGACATTCTTTGCCAAGGCCAAAACTGGCCTACGATTTTTTGACGAGCCCAATTCTAAAGTTATCGATTAGAAGACTCAGTACTTCTTTGTTCGTCCCGAAGACGTCTTTCGTCCACAGAGACCTCTAGAATTTCGTACTTCCTGGGCTAGAACACCTAGTAGATTTCTAGGAATGACAATGTTTTGCCTATACTTATCTCCCAGATATTTGCGTTTATTTCCTTTGTTTTGCAGTTAAGCACCCGTCTACCGCTGTTCGTCCTTGCCTCCCTAAGCACCAGGAGTTGTTAGACAAACTGTTTAGCGTTCCTCAGCTCAACTGGAAGATCTTGCTTGACGATCTTCTCAAGAAGATTGCTTCTCGATATCAAAGGGGTAATTTTTTTTTATAAACGGAATTGACATGGAGGTTGACGCTATTTTTGGGGATGTCCCTACTTCCCCTGCTGAAGTCGGCACTCTCCCACCTGCTGATTCTGTCCCTGAAGAGGACTCGGCTACCGCGGTGCAGCCTGCTGCTGTTTCCGAGACTCCAGTTATCGACTTAGAGTCTCAAAAAGCTGAAATTCCAGCCTCTGAAGCTCATGCTGATCTTCCCGAGAAGATCAGTAAAGGTTCCATAGGATCTCCGAATCGTTGGAGTGTCTTTGATTGGTCTCCGCATGTAGACTTCAATGTTGGGTTAATTTAAGATGCAACCATCCTGATGGCTCTCATAGAAGATATCAAAACATCTGGGCTTGAAAAGTGAGAGCACATGGTGGTTTCAGTCATAATTTCGACGATATCCCCTTACTCCTTGTCTGCGGCTTCTGAAACTCAACATCAGTTGTTTTTGCACTTCCTTTTCTCCTGATTTTTGGCTTTTGGACCTAATTGTTTTGCTCTGTAAACTTTTGTTTGTATGTCTATTGTTTTAGGCTTTTGGTCAATAATCAATGTTTCAACTCATTGTACTCAATCTAGTTTCAAGTTGTAATATATTTCAGTTTCGGAAAAAAAAAAAAGTAACGCTTTACATTTTCGTCAAGAAAGTCTCCACTGTTATAAACTTAAAGAAGAGAAAGAAGATAATAATAGAGAGAGAGTGTTCTGATTATTAT
>OVAX01003245.1:0-21361 GCA_900406405.1 Lepidium africanum
TTCTGTCTCAACATATTGAGACGTTTCATCCGTCTAAATGATTTTTTTATTTTTTTTAATCGCATGATACTTCTAACAGCTTACCATTAAGAGTGCTCTAAGAAGCTAACACTTGAGACTTGAGTGGCAAAACACACACACGGAGAAGCTAAAACTTTAAATAAAGACAGGATACGAGACATTGATAAAACTCATGATTTATATAAGACATTACTTTGCAAAACCTAAAACCTAAATATTTTGTACTACTGAGGAAACACCATGACACTTATGATACAATTTATTCGAATTTGTTTGATTATTTTGGATTGCCATGAAATCATCTTTGCATGTTTTATGCGTGTTCAATCATCCAATAATTCTAGGGTTTAGCAAAAAAGTTTATGTGATATTATTTTGACCCGCAACAAATTATCCGGATAATATCTGTCAAGATTATCGCTCTGAATTGCTTGTTTATTTCAATGGGAATCGATTACAATATATAGGCAAACATGTGGCTTAACCATCAAGTAAATAGCTAAATCTAACAACATTAAAACTAATGACGGGCTACGGCCCAATACGCCCCCTCAAGATGGCGAGTGTAGATCCTGAACTCCCATCTTGCCAAGAAGATATTGAAACTGCACATGGTCTATAGATTGAGTGAGAAGATCCGCTAATTGTTCGGTTGTGCGCACATGTGCGGGAGCAAGTATACCATCCTGAAAGGCATCTCGTATAATATGACAATCATTCTCTATATGTTTAGTTCGTTCATGGAACACCGGGTTCTTCATAATATGAAGGGCAGATTTGTTGTCACAGTTAAAGTCACTGCTTCTGTGTGTTTAGCACCAAACGTAGGCAACAATTCGAGTAGCCATTGAATCTTAGAGTATGTATATGACATAGCTTTATATCAGCTTCAGCGGAAGATCGTGAAACTGTCTTTTGTTTCTTTGTTTTCCAAGAGATAGGTGAATCTCCAATAAGAACTACATAACTCGTGAGTGACCGACGTGTGAGTGGACATGCAGACCAGTCGGCATCACAATAGGCTGTAACATGGAGATTTGGTCGACAAGTAAGAAATACACCTTGACCAAGAGTTCCCTTGAGAAATCGTACCACTCGAATTGCAACATAACTTTTTAGCAAGAAATCATACCAATGTTTCTGATGTGGTTTAGCAAGAAACTGAGCAAGAAGATAAACAACATAACTAAGGTCCGAGTGTGTAATCGCTAAATATACCAAACCACCAACTAGACATATGTAGCTTGAAGGATCAGAGTAAAACTCTCCATCATCACGTTGCAGCGTGTGATTTTGCTCAATCGGTGTGTCATAAGGTCGAGAGCCCATTAAACCACATTTTGTGACAATGTCCAAGGCGTATTTACATTGACATACGTATATGCCTTTATCATTCTGAGATATTTCGAAGACTAAGAAATACTTCAAAACCCTAAGATCCTTCATGCAAAAACATTGACTCAAATAGGCTTTGCAATGTGAAATAAGATCAGAATTATTACCACCAATAACCAAATCATCAACATAGATAAGTACATAGATGCACGAACCACCACAGGTATACGAAAACAATGAGTAATCCTTTTTATTCTGAACAAAACCAAAACGAGTCAAGGTGTCCCAAAGTTTAGCAAACCAACAACGTGGTGCTTGTTTGAGTCCGTAAAGAGATTTCTTTAGACGACACACTTTGTTTTTGTCACTTGCGGAATAGCCTGGAGGTAGTTTCATGTATACTTCTTCTTGTAAGTCGCCATAGAGAAATACGTTGTGCACATCCATTTGGTAAAGTTCTCATCTCTTTGCTGCAGCAACCTTTAAGAAGGTTTTAACCGTAGTCATCTTAATGACTGGAGTGAACGTTTCATCATAGTCCGTGCCTTCCTCTTGTCTATTTCCAAGTACAACCAATCTAGCTTTATGTCTTTCCAAAGTACCATCCGAGTTTAACTTAACCTTGAAAACCCACTTGCTACCGATAGCATATTTTCCTTCAAGTAAATCAACAATCTCCCATGTGTCATTCAATTCAAGAGTGTTAATCTCCTCCCTAGAGGCGTTACGCCAATGAGCATGTTTCATCGCCTCTTTGAAAGACGTGGGCTCTATGTGAGCATCAACTGCAGCTACAAACACTTATTGTGCAAGAGATAAACGAGCTAGTGAAACATAAATGGTCAAAGGATAAACACACTTACTTGAGAGAGTTAGCGCAGGGAGAGCTTTGTCGTGAGAGGGTTTATCATTAACAGCGGTGGAGTAAGTGACGTAAGGATCAAGTAGAACCGAAGGCTTCTTATTTTTATGTCCACGACCCAAAGTCTATGTTTCATGTGTAGTTGGAGGATCAGACCCAGCCATGATAAGTTCATGCAAAGGATCATTGTCTTGATCCACAAGTGTAGACTCAGCCGTAGAAGCGTTGGCTTGAGCATGTGTGTTATCGGATATAGATTCGTGTGCATTGTTTTGGTCATTCTCTTGGACATCTTGCATCACAAGAGGAGGGAAAAGCAAAGCTGCATCGTATACAGTCTCCTGAGAGAGCATCAGAGCAAGAATCTCCTCATCACCAAAAGATTGAGAGGAACTAGGACGAGCGATGGTTTCGAACGGAAACACATTCTCATAAAACTCCACATCACGAGAAGCAAAGATCACCTCTGATTTTAAATCATATACTAACCATCCCCTCTTGCCAATGGGGTATCCAAGAAACACAGAACGAGTACTACGTTCTGCAAACTTATCTCTCGGTTTTGGTGCTTTCGATGCATAACATAAACACCCGAGAGTTTATATGTCTTCATAACTCGGCAGACAAGAGAAAACAAGTTCATAAGGAGTTTTTCCGTCAAGCAATGGTGATGGTGTATGATTAATCAAGTATGTAGCTGCCTGAATACTCTCACCCCAAAATGTCATTGGTAAACAAGATTGAAATAGTAATGCCCGGGCAACATTCAGAATATACCGATGTTTTCTCTCTACACGCCCATTTTGTTGGGCGTATAAACACAAGAAGTGTGGTGCGTGATACCGTTATCTGCAAAATAACCACGCAATGGAAGAAACTCGGTTCTATTGTCTATTCGAACTATCTTGACCTTATTGTCAAACTGACAATCGATCCAAGCGATAAACCTCTTGAGAACCATAGGGACCGCTGACTTGTCTCGTAGTAAATGTGTCCAAACTCCACAAGAGTAGTCATCAAAAATTGTTAAAAAATAACTAGAACTGCAAGTAGATTGAGTTTGATAAGGACCCCAAACGTCACAATGAAGTAACCCAAATAATTCATACGCTTTGTCAAAACTTTCAGAAAATGAAAAACGTGTTTGTTTTGCTCGAGAGCATACATCACAACAGTCATCAAGCTTGCTATTACTATGAGAAAAAAAAAACCATAATCAGAAAGTAAACTAAGCACTTTAGACGACGGATGTCCCATTCTCTTATGCCACAAATCTCGAGAATCAATTTTGGAAATCTGACATGCCTGAAGAACAACAGAACCCGCAAGATGATAAACCTCGTCACGAGCTTCCCTCGCTCCAATCAAACTCATCGAAGCTTGGTCCTGAATAAAACAAAACCGACGTATAAATATCATTGCGCTCGCAACATCACAAAGTAACTGAGCAATAGATATAAGTGTAATATGAAGAGCCGGAGCATAAAACACATCATGTAAAATCATTTTGCCCCCAAGAGACAAAGTTCCCTTCTTAGTAGACCAAGCAAGAACATTATTCGGCAATTTGATTGGACAAGCATCGATGTTTTCAATATCGCCAAGGATAGATATGTCTCCCGTCATATGGTGACTTGCACCAGAATCAATTATCAAATCGTAGCTACTATGTGTGTCGTAAAGAATCATTTTTTTGCTCTTACCAGAGATTTTTTTCACTCGATGAAGGCTTTTTGCTGTCCAAGAAACTAGCCATATTACTCCATTAAGCAACTGTAAGAGAAGGAATACCAGCACGAACTGTCATCGTTGTGACTGTAGAGGCTTGATTAGCACTCGCAGCACCTATGCTCTTTCCACGTCCACGAGAGGAGTTGCGTCCACATCCACGAGATGAAGAGCTGCCAGAGTTGCTTTGTTCTACCCACCATTCAGGATAACCAATGATCTTAAAATATTGACTCTTCTCATTAGCCCTGTGAAGAATTATCCGTATCCGCCAGAAAATTGGATCCGTATCCGTTTTTTTATCCGAAAACGGATATCCGGGCCAAACGGATACGGATCATGATTTCACAGATCGGTGGATAACGAATACGAATAATACAAAAATCAGAAACGGATATCCGCGGATATCCGTTTTGTTTTTTTAAACCCAATATATCAATTTTTAAAATATATTTTTAAGTATTTTAAATATATTATTAAATATATTTATAAATATTATAATTTTTTTAATTAATTTTTTAATATTTTAATATTGAAAAAAAAAGAAAAAAAAAACAGATATCCGCGGATATCCATTTTTTCACGGATATTTTTGGTCTGGATTTCCGTCAAAACGGATACGGATATAGATCATGATTTCACAGATCGGACGGATATGGATATCCTTAAAAAGCCCGAATATCCGTATTCGTAACAGGCCTACTTCTCATGTCATGTTCGACCACAGTGAGTGCAAACAAGGGATTGTTTTGAAATCTCAAGTGCTGCAGCAGACATCTCAATAGCTCCATTCATCACATCCTCTGTTTTAGTGAAATTGTGATGCCTTTCTTCTTGTACTACCTGCGAATAAACTTGTCCGCGATTGAGTTCAGATAGCCGAGTGAGAAGGTTAGACCGAGTGATTCCAAATCTGTTGCTATCAAGACCCATCAGAAACTGATGAACACGAACACCTTCTTGCTTCTTGCGATATTCGGTCATAGAAGCACATCCGGACTTCTTACAACAACACGTGAAACCTTTGTCCAAATCATCCAAGTCGTCCCAAAGAACTCGCATAGCACCATAATATTGCTCCACGAATCTCATCCCGAAGTTGATGCTCACGTGTACTATCTCCAACAGAAAACCTCATCCGAATATTTTCCCACATCTCTGAGACATGGGAAATTATGGGCTTCCAACTCAAAACCAATTGGTAATGAGTGGATTGGCCATTAGTTTATATATATTAAATTAAAATGGTCCCAACTTCCGATGTGAGATAATTACATTCTAACATGCCCCCGCGAGATGATAGGTGGTATAACCGAATATCTCGAAAGACCACAACATACGCATCATTATGATACATACATATTGGACCAGACCCACAACAGACGCATATCTTCATGCATGCCGGATGGGTCAGAATCTTGGGCTATGATACTATGTCAAGATTATTGCTCTGAATTGCTTGTTTATTTCAATGAGAATCGATTACAATATATAGGCAAACATGTGGCTTAACCATCAAGTAAATAGCTAAATCTAACAACATTAAAACTAATGACGGGCTACAGCCCAATAATATCCGAGACAATTCGAAAGAATTGGATACCTTTCACAGGACGTTTACGTGAAATTGTAGAGATAAGCTTATAACTAGGCATACTCAGTTCAAATATTTCGATAGTATAGTCGAAGTCTCGAAGATGACATTTCTCGAAGTGGTATCGATGATAAATTGCGGACAACTTGTAATCTTGATAACATCTTTCTCGTTTTGTTTTTAATTCCTTAAAGAAAGAGTACTTGAAAGTTACGATGACAATGAGGAACTCGTGGTCCAAACTTCAACTAGACTCCAATACCAGTTGCGGGAAAAAGCTATAACCGTGACAATTTCCATGATCATTAAATCCCAGCTTTACCCTGGACTGAATTTGTTATAACTCGTGAGGATTGTTCAATATAGGGTGGGCAAAAAGGTCATTTCCAAAACTATAACTCCTAGCAACCGAGAAAACCTGCGGCTTAAGGCACCTGGTTTTTCACTTCTTTTAGCTTTGCGGCAGTTTTGTCTTCTTTTTTTTGTTATCTTATAAGAAACCCATTGATACACATTACGTCTCATGAAACAAAGCTTAGACAAAATCAAAACAAAGAGTTATTCTTTAGAATTATTCAGACAATTTGAGATGAGTTCTACAAGCAAGACATGGATAGTTGCGGCGAGCATTGGTGTCGTGGAGACATTGAAGGATCAACTAGGTGTTTGTCGATGGAACTACGTTCTCCGTTCGATTAATCATCATCTTCGAAATAACGTCAGACCCATTTCACAGACCAAGAAGCTCTCCTCCTCCTCGTCCACCGCAACCGTGACCTCTGGTAATATTAAGCAGGCAGAGGAATCTCTCCGGACGGTCATGTACTTGAGTTGTTGGGGTCCTAACTGATGCAGAAGAATCAAAGTTTGGATGCTTTTACTACATGAAATAATGAATTTGCTCAACAGACTCCAAATCAAGTCATCGAATTGGAGTCGGTATGATTATGGAGTTTGCATATGGTTCGTTTGGTCCAAGACTCAAAGGAGTTATAGTCAAAGGAGTTAGATATGTGTAGAAGCTAAATGTGTGTGCTCTATTGTTATCATCTACACTTGTACGTACAATGGCTTGAAGCTAAATGTGTGTGATCTAATCTGAATCACCCCTTGGACGAGAGTGGAGATCTCACAACTGAAAACTGAAGTCCTTTCATATATTATGATGAGGTTGATGAAATCTCAAGTTTTGACCAAAGATTTCGATAAGGTAAAAAGCAAATGCTAATGTTGGTGGAGCATCTTCAAGATATTTTGACCTATGAGTAAGGCTCTGTTTGGTTCTTCGAAGAGAATAGAGAACAACATGAACTGACAAACTAAAAACATTTTGTTATTTTGAAGCACAGAGTTACAGATGTTTTTACACGATCCTATTCTTCTTTCTATGTAACAATTCAACTTTTGAAACTGTAAGCTAACACTTTATTGTACAAAGTGGATAAATCAATCCTTTTGCACTTTATGAATGTTGTTCTTTACAAATAATCAAGAAACTCTTCATGTTAAAACAGGTCTTTTCTCATTCTTTACAAGCTCATTGCTCTACCTGAGCTTACTCTTTCGTCAACCTGCAAATTACACCCATCAGGTTTCGGTGATCATTATAGCCAAAAGCAGACACCAGAAGCGTGTAGTAAAGAAACAGATAAGAGTTGTGTTGGTAAGAAACATAACTACTTGCTCTTATTCAACATACATTCAGAAGAGTAAATCATTTAAAATCAACCGCCAAAAACGAGACTACTATTGTCAGTTGTCACTACGAATCATTATTGACTCAAGGAGCACAATAAAAAATCTATCCAGACATACCGTTGCCTCTGTCACATCTTTCGGCTTGTTTTCGTTGAGGTAACGATCAAAAGCGCCGTCTCCCCGAAGTATTTTTGCTGTGCATCCACGGGAAGCTTCTGAACCCGTTGATTCCTCATCTACAATGACAGCGTCGATCCTTTCATCTCCATTTTTATCATCAGGAATCTGCGAAAATAAATGTAACAGAAGTGTGAACGCAAGAAATGTATATTAGCTACACAATTTATGCCGTTGTTAAGGTACCTCAAACATGGCTTCGGTAAGAATGCTTTCAAGTAAGGCTCTTAGTCCTCTCGCACCAGTATTCTTTACCATTGCTTGCTTGGAAATGATTCCGAGTGCTTTCTCAGTAAAATGCAGTTTTACCTAAAATTTTGCAACAGATCATGCAGGATTAGGGACCAAAAGTTCAAGTTTGAACTTAAATCTGCATACTATTACATGCACGGCTTGGCAAGTGTATATCTCAAGGGAGCTTACGTTGTTCATGCTAAATAGTTTCTTGTACTGTTTACCGAGTGCATTTTTGGGTTCTACGAGCACCTGTAGTGTAAAAATAAAGACAATATTAGCTACCCCTTAATATGAGAAGGCCAAATGAAATCAAGGCCTCGAACATGGCAACCACAATCTCAATTTGATCTACTAGCTGCAATGAAGCAACGACATGAGCAATAAAAAGATGTACAAAAAGCTACATGATAAAATACAAGCTATTAAAAATTTTAAATTACCCGAATAAGCTGGTCCTCTGTTAGAGCAGACAAACTAACTAATATGGGAAAGCGTCCTACGAACTCTGGTATAAGGCCATATGCTGTCAGATCGGCACTCTCAACCTGAAATGCAGCCGCCATTCCAAAACTAAGATCTCTTTCCAGGATGAGAAGTATTTAGATAGGGAAACGGAGGCTTAAGTAAATTTTTTAGGATTTACCGATTCTAGCAAAGATGAAGTTAATGCACCACTGGTTGCCCCACTGGTAGCCATGTTGGCACGGACAGGAGCTCCAAAACCAATTGATGAGTCTTGTCGTCTGGCAAAACATTAAAGAAGCTGATCAACGTCAAAACAGAGCAACTAATGTATTGCAACAGAACAGAAGCATTACCTATCTACAATGGTCTTCTCAAGGTCAATAAATGCACCTCCACAAATAAAGAGAATATCTTTTGTGTCTATCTGTAAATCATAGGACATCAAAGAATGCAATAATATGAGTAAACAACACCTTTAGATGTGAAATGAAACTACAAAACAGTAGGTCAGCAAAAATTTCTGGCTCTAACCTGTACATGGTCACCCCGTGGATGTTTCCTAGCTCCTTTCCCTGGAACATTTACGATCTGGGAAAAAGAAGGAAGAAGATCCAGTGATCAATACAGATGCAAAGCATGAATCCAAAGCCATTCTACTCTGGGTAAAGAGCCACAGAAGTAACACACTTGTGTATATGGACTAGTAAAGTATATGTTCGCATGCGTTTAATGTCATATCAATAACCTTTCCTTCTAATGAGGATCACTTGAGCCTACACTATAACTCGCTATGCAAGGCCTCATGTCTAGTGAACAATGATTTCAGTAGATGCATTAAAGGGTACGAAAGCAATACACTTACAGTGCCTTCCAGTAACTTTAAAAGTGCCTGTTGGACACCTTCCCCAGAAACATCCCTGCTAATGTTTAAACTCTCAGCCTGTAAAAGGGAGAGTCCAAGAAGCATAAGGTCCAATTATCTTGTTCTTATTGAGTTCACGAGTTATCAAGTCTTGCATACTGACCTTCTTCGTTATCTTATCAACTTCATCAATGTAGACTATTCCCTGCTGTGCTGCTTGCACGTTGAACTCAGCGACCTACAAGTCATATGGGTATCTTCTATAAACCAACAAGATAGAAAGTCCGTAAGGAATGTTAGTTACGACTTGATAATAAGTAGTACCGTTAGTAGCTTATGAACGATTGATTCAACATCGTCACCAACATAGCCAGCCTGTAAAGACACCACACAAAAGCTAAGTCACAGAGCAACATAAGAAACCATAATTCCAAGAGCTATGCCTAACTAATATGTTTGATTCGGATCCAAAAAGCCACTGAAAGACCTACGATTGAAGTCCTGGGAATCAAGAACTTAAAAAATATAGAACCTTAAATTTTTTATAAACATACCTGCGTGAGTGTAGTTGCATCAGCAATGACAAAAGGAACATTTACAAGCCGAGCCAAAGTCTTTGCGAGTAATGTCTTCCCTATTTGTCAAGAATCAAATAAACAATCATGTCAGAGTCCAATTTGGCAGTAAAGAATAGTATACTACCAGAAAATACAAAGCTCATACCTGATCCAGTAGGCCCCATCAAGAGAACATTACTCTTATCTAATTCTACATTTTCATCATCATCATCAATGGGTTGTGCTGCTGACCTAGTATTCAAGGTCCACAATGTCAGCTTCCAACACAAACCTTTATATCACAATAAACCATAACATCGATTTTACAGTGATTATGTGTCCGATCATGTAACTAAGGCAGGAGAATAAACAATAGATGAACCAACCCTTTCTTCATAGAGGTATGATATATTCTCTTGTAATGATTATACACAGCGACCGAGAGCACCTACACTCAATAGTCAAGAGCACCACGTTAGAACATGATCATTGATGAGTAGTAATTCCGGTGTTAAGTAAGAAGGCAGAACCTTTTTGGCGCGGCTTTGGCCAATGACGAACTTGTCAAGCCATTTGCAAATTTCCTTTGGAGTAGGAAAGTCTCTGCCCAAACTAGCTCCGCCCCATCGACTAACGTCGTCAGCTGCATCGGGTAACGGAGAAGTATCCATTTTGACGGCATCATTAGAGGCTGGAGCAATGTTGTTTGGAGGAGAAGCGTTAAGAGGAGGTGGAGGTGGAGACCAGTCCTCAGGTGGCTCAGCGCCATAAGATCTGAGTGTATCCCAGAATGAAGATCTAAGCTTGTTTCTGTAATTGAATCCATTATTTGGATCTTTTGAATGTTGTTTCCTGGTGGATTTGGAAGTAATATTGGTAGTGGTTGGTGATTGAGCACGACCAATCTCGATGAATGTCCCTTGAAGAGGAGCGACACCATGAGGGTTGAATCCATAAGCAGTTTTACAAGTCGGACAGAAATTAACAGATTGGAAATTGGTTTTGTCGCCGGCGCCGGAATCGGAATCATCGGGACGGTGAAGAAGATTAGAAGTAGGGAATTGACGGTTTGAGAAGAGAAGATCCATTTGTTTTGAACAACGAGGACAATTCGGCTCTGCTCTTAACTTCCGACGTGTCACAGGGACCGGAAAATCATCGCCACCGCCTCCTCCGCCGCCTTGCTCCGATTTGAATCGTTCTTGAATACGGCGGAGAGGCAATCCCAATTCCACAGGATAGAGATGCGTATGATTGGGAAGAGGAGAAAGCGAACGAACATGTAAGGCTAAGGACTTTAGATTCCTCCATCTCCAAATTCCAGACATTTGATTGATTGAAAACAAATACAATATATATGTATGTGTGTATATATAAAATTTCAGACAGAAACAGGTGAAAAATCAGAAACAAGACATAGAAAAGAGAGACCCATCAAAATTGAGATCCGAATCAAAGAGATATGTCTGACTCTGCATCAGCTTCGATGATGTTTGCGTGTCATATATATATACGTTATTATATATCTGTAAATGCAATATCTGGAAAATTTAATGAAGGAGCGTTAGGTTAGATTAAGATCGAGTGGGGAAACCTTAAATCCATCAATTTGGAGAAGAGACGATAAAAACGGAGAAAGTGAAGAAGAAAACGATAGACTCGGAGAGAAAAAAGACGAAGCATACACACTATTTATCCATCTCTCTCTCTTCACGTTTGGTGGAAGAGCACATGGGGACACGTGTAACACAATTCTTTGACTGAAACTTACCTTCACGCGCCGTCGCAACATGGCGGAGCAATTTGTGAATCAATTTGTCACCGCCGTGATCTCCAGGTCGACACACTTGAATCATTTAAAGCAAGTTCAGTCTTATCTCATTGTTTCTGGGCTAAGTCATTCACCTTTCCTCTGTTTCAAGCTTCTTCGTTTTTGTACTCTTCGTCTCTGTAATCTCTCATACGCTCGGTTTATCTTTGATCGTTTCTCGTTTCCCAATACGCATTTATACGTTGCTGTTTTAACAGCTTACTCTTCTTCTCTTCCACTTCATGCTTTCTCAGCCTTCTCCTTCTTTCGCCTCATGGTTAATCGTTCTTTTCCTCGTCCTAATCACTTCATCTACCCACTTGTTCTCAAATCCACACCACATCTTTCCTCTGCTTTCTCCACTCCTTTGGTGCATGCCCACTTGTTTAAATCCGGGTTTCATCTCTATGTCGTTGTTCAAACTGCTCTTCTTCACTCTTACGCTTCTTCTGTTGCTCACATTCCTCTTGCAAGGAATCTGTTCGACGAAATGTCTGAGAAAACAGTTGTTTCCTGGACTGCTATGCTTTCTGGATATGCTAGGTCCGGTGATATCTCCAATGCTGTTGCTCTCTTTGATGAAATGCCAGAGCGTGATGTTCCTTCATGGAATGCTATTCTTGCTGCTTGTACCCAGAATGGCTTTTTCGGCAAAGCGATTTTTCTATTTAGAAGGATGATCAATGCGCCTCATATTCATCCTAACGAGGTAACCTTGGCTTGTGTCCTCTCTGCTTGTGCTCAAACTGGTACGATTCAGCTGGCTAAAGGGATTCATGCCTTTGCATACCGTCATGACCTATCTTCTGATCTGTTTGTTTCGAATTCTTTGGTCGACTTGTATGGAAAATGTGGCAACTTGAAGGAAGCAAGCACTGTTTTTAAGTTGAGTTCCAAGAAAAGTTTAACAGCTTGGAATTCCATGATTAATTGCTTTGCCCTTCATGGTAGAAGCGAAGAAGCTATATCAGTGTTTGAAGAAATGATGAAATTGAACATTAAAGATACGAAGCCAGATCATATTACCTTTATAGGTCTTCTCAATGCATGTACCCATGGTGGTTTAGTATCAGAAGGCCGTGCTTATTTTGATATGATGACAAACAGGTTCAGTATTGAGCCACGGATTGAGCACTATGGCTGCCTAATAGATCTTCTAGGCAGGGCAGGTCGGTTCGATGAAGCTTTGGAAGCAATGTCCACGATGAAGATGAAAGCTGATGAGGCGATTTGGGGCTCATTGCTCAATGCTTGTAAGAAATATGGCCGTCTAAGTTTGGCTGAAGTTGCTGTAAAAAATCTGGTCTCTTTAAATCCTAACAATGGAGGATATGTGGCTATGATGGCTAATTTATATGGAGAGATGGGTAATTGGGAAGAAGCACGCAGAGCTAGAAAGAAGATCAAGCACCAAAATGCTTATAAAACCCCAGGCTGTAGTTGGATTGAGATTGATAACGAAGTCCATCAATTCTATTCTCTAGACAAATCGCATCCGCAGACCATGGAAATATGTATGGTACTTGACAGTCTATATTCTCTTTCTGACACTTTTGGAAGGTCCTAGCCCCTAGGCTTTCCATATGACACTGATAAAGCTGCCCTCAGCTTTCTAACGGCGATCTTCCTGCATCAATTTACACTGGACATATATGGCCTCACAGAAACTGTGCAAGCCGGAAATGTTTTCATTGATCTCGCCTCAGGTTATACTCTTACTTATAAACAAAGCTGTTACGGTAATGTTATGTACTCTTCGGAGAAGAGAACTATTAGGCGATAATCCAGGAAACAGTATGCTGCTTGTTAACACTGTAAGTCTTGCAATTTATCTCTGATTGTGTTATCATATGATTCTTTTTGTGATTCCATCTGTTGACATAATTTTTTCTTGGCATTTTGTTTGAATTTTACAGGTCCACGGAAAATTTAAAACGTGGTGAGAGGGGTACGTCTCTTTATGCTAAGCATTGGTACTCATTAGCTATGATCTTTAAGCTTTCTAGCAATTCCTCATGTAGCTTTATTGGGAATGATCGATAAACAAGTAGGCAATATAAAGACGTGTTACAACATTTATTCGCATATAGAAAACAAGATTACAGAGGTTTTACGGATATCAACCATGGTCCCGGATTCAACCAGTTAAGCAGAACTGAGACTTGCATACAGAAAACAAGATTACACAGATTTTACACACATCAACCACAGTCCTGGATTCAACCAGTTAAGCAGAACTGACTTTGCCAGCTTGATCCTCTTCGAGCGCAATGTTAACAACCTTTGGACCCTTAACTTTGTCGGGGGAAAGCTTGTTGATGGTAATGGTGAGCACACCGTTATCGAGCTTGGCCTTGACAGAGTTCAAATCCACATTATCAGGCATTCTAAACTGTCTCCAGAATTTGCCATGAGACCTCTCCACTCTATGCCAATGATCTCCTTCCTTCTCTTCCTCTCGTTTCCTTTCGCCGCTTACTCGGACAAGCCTATTCTCTTCCACTTCTATCTTCACCTCATCTTTCTTCATTCCAGGAACATCGAGCCTGATCACATGCTCTTCTGGTGTTTCTTTCCAGTCCACTCGTACAGGAGACAAAGCCACGCTCTGATCCCTCTCAAGACCTAATGGGATTTGCTCCAGGACTCTGAAAGGATCAGGAAACCGATCTCGCCAAACATCGGATAGTAGACTCGCCGGAGTATCAAATACAGATGACCCTTCAGTTGTTTCTATCTTTGTGAGGAACAGAGTTATTAAGAAAAAAACTAACAAAGCAACAGGGATTTGCTTCATCTTTGAGTAATGACGACTTTTCTTGCAGAAGGGGCAAACGATGAATGGTAATGGTTATTACTTGTAGTGATCACCTTCTTGTTTGTTCTCTTCTCTACAAGTGTCCAAGTGTAAGTTTTGTGAATTTATAGATGCGTATTCTGAAGTGAAGAGTGCTACAGATTCTCGAAAGAGACATTGAGAATGTTCTAGCTTTTACTCAAAACTCCTGGAAAGAGACATTGAGAATGTTCTAGCTTTTAGCTGCGGTTTTGTCCTCCACTTAGGTAGTTCCACATAAGCTTGCTTCAAAGATTTTTGAGGGTCTTCTGAAATGTTCGAGACAATTCATTCAATCTAGAGCAGTTTTAGTAACTAGACCAAATATAAATAGATTGGGCCCATGATTCTGGTTTCTAAGAAGGCCCTATTATTATAGGAAGTCCTATGAATGTACCATGCTCCATTTTAAGGTTGGTTTTGACCATTGCGTACTTTTGTATCTATTATTAGTGTCTTATCTTGAATTGTTTGGTCTAATCCAAACAATCGGACAATACCGTTTTCTTTTCTATCAAAAAGAAGAAACAACCAAAAAATCATAATTAATTGATTTAATTATAGAGCGGGAAATTTACATTTTCAGAATCAATACAAGGCTTGAAGTACTTTTAATGTTTTGCTTTTTCTGCTCACTAAAACTTGTAACACTGTAAATATGCAAAACCTTTATATATAACTAAACCTATAAGCCCGTGAATAATGTAATCATTGGTATTATGTATATTGGCAAATGGCAACAATAGTATTATATAATTGAAACCTAAATCATAAAGACACAATCTCATTAGCAAGTGCCCTCTTTCTGCCTTCTGCAACTTTCATATGATTTTCTGTTGAGGTGAGTGATCAAGAACATTTGTATGCTTTTTCTGTTGCATTACCTGATTCTTCACCATCTTCATTGTCAAAGACAACCCAAACCATGCTGATTTTAGTCTCCACTGGAAAGGAGAAAAGGCTTGTAGATGAGAAACGGGCGCAGTGCTGTTCCTGTTTCTGTTCATTGCAGGTGATTGGATCTTTTAGGTTGATGGAGTCAGAGAAACCTCTTTTACATCCATAGCTTGAGCATTCCTCTAACGCTACTATATGATCCATGGTAATGGCTTGTACAGATGGGTAATCCAAGCTCTTCATCCCGGCGAATCCTCTACACTTTTCATATAGGATGTGAAGATCTTGAAACTGTTGAGAAGCTTTTCTCAACATTCCACAAGCTAAATCTCTTGCAGGTCTTGAAAGATCAAAGAGCATGTTAATTAGTGTAGACATACCATCGGTGTATGTCATGTAAACTGCGAAACTCTCTTTCAAGATGTTGCCTGTAGCTGCTTGAACTAGGTTATTAATAGGCCAGACATCGACTGGTGAACACTTCAACACCTGTGCAATGAACTCCTGGCACTTTGGTAAGATGTGGAACACCAAATCCATGGATTTCTCTTTGTAACGGCTAAACTTTGAACCACCAGACATTACAGGTTCGAGCTTACCAGCTTGGTTGATGATCCATCCAACTCTTTCTTGGAGATAATCTACATAGTTCTGCAGAAAAGAATAAGATGGAGGATTCGGATTCATCATGAACCAGCAACAACCTATTTGGAGATGACCAGAAGTATGTGCAATATGTAATTGCTGCTCGATACTGCGACTGCTACCTCGTAAGAGACGGTGAAAGAGTAACAGAGTTTTACCGGCAACTAAGCAATCTCTTGTCTTGGCTAGACGGCGTGAGATCTGTTCAGCAAGAAAAGGAATCGATCCTGGAGTGTTAGAGACGAGGAAGAGTATTTCATGCATGGTTTTGTCATCAACAGGACAATCATCATGGCTAGTGGCTCGAACCACTGCCACTTCAATGTCAAAAAAGGCTTTTTCATTGTAGTTTTGTACAATAGCTCTGCCAATAGATGCATGATCCTTGGCGAGGCCAAGAACTTGCCGAAACTTGGTGGATATTTCAAGTCTCATTGATATCTATAGAGTAAATTACACTATTGAACGTTGGAACTCTTATAACAACTGTTTCTGTAACGAAGTCTATTATATACATGAGATTTACAATTAGACATAAGGGCTGAGAGGAGAAAAGTTGCCAAATAAAGAAATAAAAACCACAAGTAAGGATGCTGAGGAATCAGATATTTTCTTTCAACTTAAAGGAATTATCCTTGCAAATAGTTTTTAAACAGGGTCAGGCCAAATGAAAGTCAAAGTCACTTTACAGAGATGCTACAAGAGCTTTATGACTAAAATTGAACATTAACAAACACACCTGCTTTCTTCTTGAGTATGGCATTGACATGAGATTTTCACCAAAGCTGATCAGTCACTATAAGAATTTTAGAAATTTGCATACTCTAATCCATTGTAAGAATCTTACGATTCATACCAGAGGTAAAAAGGAAGGTTAAAAGTCGCTGTTCACTCCATAAGAAGTGAAGGAATAATCTTGCTCTCTTGAGCACAACTTCAGAAATCAGATCGATGTTTAAAATATTTAAGGAGTGAGTCAGAATGCACCCACTAGACTCTTACTCTTGTTGTTTTATGGATAGATATGAATAAACAAAATTTCTCTCAAGAGTCAACTCCATAAAAGTTGTTTCTTTTCCTATTGTGGGGAAGAAGGGAACCTCATTCTACAAGAATCTGATTCTTTTGCATCAAACTCTTTTTTGCTATTTTTAAATGTCCAATATATCTGAGAATCATGCAGGCAGTGACCGGTTTTTCGACATATGCTCCATTGACCAGAATTTTAAGCGTGTGATATACGTGCAAACACAGTCAATGTAGCTCATATCAGAATGAAATGAAAATAAACAGAGGAACATTAAGCCATATTACCTCAGGCACTGGGGTTGTTTAATCAACGAGAGCCAACTCTTTAGTGCTATATCACAAAGTAAATTTCATGTCTTCTCAAGGGCGATACCCTCACTCTATGTAATGATCCACTAAAACCGTAAGCTTGTGCTTCATTGTGTAAGTATACCAAGTATACCACCAACGAGATTAACTTCAACAAAAGGAAAGAAAAACAGAGATGGAAGAGAATTCTAATCCAAAATGGTTCCAACTGTATTTGCTTCCAACACAATATCACTACAAAAGTGGGTGGAAAATTACAGTACATATTTGAAAAGCCTATAGGATACCATCTCAACATGACTATTATTATGATGTTAGAAGAATAAATGTTGATAATGAACTCAACATTTCACCTTTGTTTTGTATACAAAATATGGTACATGAAAAAAGTAATCGCTGTGCTACAGTAGCTACTCAAATACAATACGTGAAAGGCCTGAACATCATCTTACACACGGTGATACATCCCAACTATTTGAGAGGCTTCATTCCCTGAGAGCTCAAAAAAAAAAGAAGGTATTTCACTTTAGACACTACTTAGCATGTCAAAAGTTCTAATAACGATGATGATATACCAGACTACCCAACAGTTACTGTAAGCAAACGTATAAAACAATGCAGCAATCACAAGCCATGAATAGATAAATAACTGTAGAAGAAAGGAGGAAGCATAAACACATAGTGTCAGTTCGCTTCGTACTAAAAGAGAAACACTTTGCGGTATGACAATGTTGTTATAATCCTGATAACAGAGGATTTGGATTGGTGTAAGAGTAATAAAGTACCTTGGCTGCTCTCATGCTATTGACTGCCATACGAAGACCATCATGGGAGAGTATCAAACGAGATAATCCACCAGTGCTCAAACTGAAACATATAGTAAAGATATGACTCAAAGTTAGGGAAAGACTATACACTGATATCTGAGTGACTTTACAGGCTCAAGAAGGCTTTGTTACCCCAGAATTTTGGCAGAATCGGCTATCGAACCGTCAGAGGCAGCAATAACGTCAAGTAAAGCTTGCATTCCCTGTAAAAGACAAATGCGTAAGAGTGGTGGAGGGTAGATGAGAGCAAGAGGTATAGCGAGAAAAAGAGTCATACAGGTACAAATTTAGGATTGTTGGGACCAATCTGTGAACCAGAAGAAGTTCTGATAGTGGACTTGGGAGGTAGAATCTGAAGAAGCTCCGGAGGAGGAGTATATGCATCAATGTCTACTTTGTTCCTCACTGGAGCATTATATAAGCAAAGTGAGAATTTTGCAGTTTCAAAGAAGGATATCAAAGAGAAGAGATTGTAAAACCTTTGATGGCGAGGAGAGTACGAAGCCGGTTCAGAGCAGAAGCTCGATTCTTATGCTGTGAACGATCCTCTACGGCCTGGGCGACGATTCCGGTGGGGAGATGTTTAATACGAACGGCGGAGTCACGTTTGTTCCTGTGTTGTCCTCCAGGTCCAGAAACTCTGAAGGTCTCCAATCTGCATTGCTTCATCAATTCTTCATCGGTAAAATTCAAGTAATTAGGACTCTGAACATCCGAAACAATGCTACTGGAATCATTAACGCTACCCGAGTCGCCACTGCTACTTCCGCCGTTGGACGATGAATGACAGAGAATTGACCGTAATCTGTAACTGCGAGCATCGGATAGAACAGGCCTGCGATAGTAAATATAAGAAGACGGAGAAGGGGAACCGAGACGGAGAATAAGAGGGAAGCGGGCATGGAAGAGAGCGGCTACGGCCACGATCGCCATGGCTGAGAACCACCGCGACGGGATTGATTAATGACGTCTAATAGTCTAAGCCCAGCCCATTGAAAGTAACTAAGTGGGCTCGGCCCATTTAAGTTACACCAGTGTTCCTCGCACACAAGTCTCTCTATATCCTCTTTACTCACTCGAGTAAAAAATACCATTTGTATTTGATATTTGTTATTGTTTGAATATGATATTTGATACAGTAAGATAATACATTTCTTTAGTTTTGAAGCTAATGTATTTGATTTTGGTAGACACAACATAAAATCTTAATGCATCCGAAATTCATTATCTAACTACATTATTTCTATACAATAAAATTATCGTTTTGCATCTATTACACGATAAATTTTGCATTGACCTCAGAACAATCCTGCCCCAAACACCTAAATCAATGGCGTTAATACCGAATATTCTCTGATGTTAGGGTCTTTATATATTCCGATATCACGGCTCCACGATTTGATATAGCTTCACGGAGGAAAATCTGTAGGGATTCTGCCGAGTCAATCCAATTAAATCTAGATCGTTTTCGGTTCGGGTTCGAATCGGGTTCGGATATCTGCATTTTTTAATTAATTTTTCTAGAAACATATTCAAAAAAAGCTTAAAACAACTTTTTAAAAACCATGATTTAATATAAAAAATTAATATTTAAGTTTGTTTTGGTTATTTCGATTCTAAAATGAATAATATATATAGATTTATAGTTAAAATCTTGAATATTTTTGTAATCAAATGTATGTATATAAATAATTATTTCTAAATATATTATATATTTCGGGTATTTCGGGTACCCGTTCGGGTTTCGGATTTTACCCGATCGGGGTCGACTACGCGTATTCTTATGATCCAAAATCCGTTTAGGTATTTAGCAAGTTTCGGTTCGGTTCGGTTTCGCATATTTAGGGTCAGGTTCGGATCGGATTTTGGGTTTGCGGTATTATGCCCAAAAGACTACGGTGGTGGGGGCTCTTAAAGTGCCTTCGTTCTCTAAAGACAGAGCTTCGGTATTCACCTTCTCCTACCATAGATTCCGTCATAATAGAGAAGTAGAGGAGAGCTAAACACGTAGGAGACAATTGATGATACAAAGAGCGAGGAAGTGAGCAAGAACAAGACCAATGCCGCCGAGAACGGTATCGCCGGTGTCGAAGAAAGAAGAAGTTTGGTCGACCTCGATATCTGATATAGAGAGAGAAACTCGAGAATTTGGTTTGTCTTCTCTTTTTCCTTTTTTTTTTGTCAACATTAGGCCACAACTGACCGACCCATTAGCTAAGTTCCTACATAATGCAGGCAGTGGAACTCGATCCCTTGACGTGTAAGTGTGTGTTTTTCTTCTCTTTCTTTTTCTCTCTTTTTGTCTTATGATGCCCATAATTCTTTATTTGTCTATTTTAATATTAAAACTATTTATTTACAATAATTATTCAGTTACTAGAAAAATAATGAGTTTACTAATATAGACTATCTATATTAGATTCGTCATTCATACATATAATTTTTTAAGTCGATAAAGAATAATGATGACAAAGATTAGGCAAGTGTGTTTATCAAAAAGTGATAATGCAAGTGTAAATACCCAAGTTTGAAGAGAAATATCCAAATGGCTTTTCTTCACATAACAGCTAGATTTTGTTTTCCATGTATCCATCATCGTGATATGTATATTGACTAGTACTACATTATTTTATGTACTTCAGCCATTGGGGTTGCTTCCACGAAACAACTTATCAAACACTTCTCAGTTTGCACGGGGTATTAGTATTAGTATTAAACTATTATTTAACCCATTGTCTAATAGAAAATGCGTAGCAAACTAATTAGGTTATCTTTGAGTCTATATTTTCAGCTTTTCTTATTGTGTTTATTAAATCAAACCGCCAGAATATTTATGTTACCACAAATTATGTATCAACGTTATAGTGAAAAATCTTATCAGTTCCTTGTAGCAGGTTGGTCTAAGAAGCTCTCACATCCACCAAAAGATGTTAAATCTAATATAAGGAATCCTCAGAGATCGATGAATTAACTGGTAGTAATCCATTTTCAAATGAGATATTAATTAGTCTTTTGGATTTATAGTGGAAATTAATTCTTTTGAGACACAACATCAAATTTTTGATTGCATCACAAACTTGAATATACATTTATAAATTATCTACACTCTATACTGTAGGATTCAAAATTCATGGCAAGATCAGTTAGGACCCCAACAGCTCAAATACATGACCGTCCTTAGAGATTCCTCAGCCAGTTTAGCTTTGTCATCCTTCTTGCCGGAAGCAACGGTGGCAGAAGAAGCGAATCTGTTTGCCTAATTGGTCTTTGGACGCTTCTAAGGCTCCGATGCTTGCAGCCACTAGCCATGCTTTGCTTGTTGAACTCATATTTGCTTACTGTAAGAAATTATCAGAAGAAGTCTTCGATTTCTTGGCTCCACGATTTGAAAATAGCTTCCCGGAGGAAAACCTGTTGGAATTCTACAGATCGAATTCCAATCCAACGGCGATCTTGTGTGTCAATTTTAGTT
>OVAX01003246.1:3692-21305 GCA_900406405.1 Lepidium africanum
TTTTTTTTTTTTTTTTATAATTATTATGGATTTTACTATTTTGATTGATTCTTTGCATATTTTGTTTAGTTGTGCTCTTCCTGAAAACAAAAAGCTTGAAGATGACAATAACATTGATTCTTATATGATAGGTTTTCAATGCCTTAAGCTTGTGAGTTAAAACGAACAACTTCTTTTGGTTTTTTGATTTCTAAAGCTATTAAATAGCTGAATCTTATAGTTCCTCTTAATTTATTTCTCACAAGACTTACCTCATTGTGGTGATATCTGTTGAAACGAAGAAGAATTCATTGCCTAATGTAAAAGTCTAGAGCTCTCTCTGAAGCAAGAGGTTTGTAATTCAACTTATGTGTAGCTCTCTGTGTTTACTTCAAGATCATTTTTTTCACCTAGATAATTGATTTCTTTACGATCTTTGGTTACATTCAAATTCTCGAGCTTGAAAAAATATTACAGAACCAGTTCAATGTTCGTGGTGCTTTAGAAAATATTGTCGAGTTAGCAGATCAATTTTTTTGTTAACGATTTGTATTGTTAACAAAGATGGTTTACAAATATTGTCGAGTTAGCAGATAAATTTTTTATTAACGATTCATATATTTGTTAGTAGGTAATATATTAGTTAGCAGATAAAATAAGTATTAATGGACAATGTGTGTTAATCAATATTCAACTAAACCTATAAAACTCTCATTTACAATAATGGCCATATTATCGTCAGCCTTGAGTTGAATTTGTGAAAGTCCCCCAACCTTCTGAACGCGCCCTCTCGTACCTCCAGTCATCATCACAATATCGACTCTATCTACGACCAACCTTATTGAATCGATGAAGAAACATGTTTGAACCTTATTTAAATGTTTGTATTTATTATACGTTAATAAAAAAATTATACCAATATCATTAACCTCTAACTATTTCTATATCCGACAATATAAAATATTTAACCGATAACTATTAGTTTATCTGATAATTTTCAAGTTATCAACTAAATTAATTGTTAACCACACAAATCAATTTCTTTATCACTATAATAATTTTATTGATAAAATAAGTGATAACTAAATACTTATCTAATAATATAATAGGTATCAGGTAAAACAATAGTTATCACTTAATGATGATGGCTTACATTGATATCTTAGGGCTTAAATAATGATGATAAATGTTTTAGGAGCTTAGATCAATAGATAACAGATAGGTTAATTGATGACTGTATAGTTATCGGATAAAACAATAGTTATTAGTTAATAATGATGGCTTACATCAGTATTGAGCTTAGTTAATAATGGTAACTGTATCGGAAGCTTAAATCAATAGATAACGGATAAGTTAACTGATAACTGTATAGTTAACTAACAACTGTATAGTTAACTAACAAATGTATAGTTATCAATTAACTTCAAATAAATTAATTATCTAATACATCTTTATTTTTCATACATATAACTATGTAGTATTATAACTTGTTAAAACATCTATTTGGCAGATAACATTGTGAGACTGCAGTTAACATTCTTCTTATCATATAAATTTATTGTGCCAGCAAAGATAACAAAAATATTTAAATAAATAAATAATAATAATTGGGTCATAGTTGCTGAGTAAAATGTTTAATTTATTCAAGGTCAATTTAGTATATACACACAAGGGGTCTACTGCTAGATTCTTAATTTCCAAAAATGTGTGTTATCTACTTAATTAGTTTTCTCATTTATGTTATCGATTTAATTTACCCTTATATGTATATATATATATAAGTCTAACAATTGTTCACCCGAAAAAATTGATCCAAATCCAGATCCGAATCCTCTAATGTCTAAAGCTACATTAGTCCTCACATTTTCATTTTCAAGCATGACTAATTATAGTTATGTTGTAACACACTGCTCAGACCAAAGAGAACATCCCAACACTGTAGATATGACACATTGAGTAAACATGCATATCGTGAGACTAAAAATATCCTAACTCAATCAACTTGATAAACTATTCCATACACAAAATTAGCTAACTTCAAAATAATTTCTCAAAAGTTTTGTTTAGTTAACTCTTACTGAATAACAATCATCAATGAGTTTAACCAAAACTGGACAAATAATTATGAGATTATAGAATATTGGGATTTTTAGTAGTTTTCAAAAGTAAATATTATAGTGTTTATGGATAGGTCCAAATTGCTCGGGTCCAAGAAAAAAGAATTTAGTAAAAAGAAAGAAGGCCGACGAACTAGCCCAAAATCAACAAGGCCGACCAATGTCAGCGCGCTCGCATCAAAGGAAAGAATATCTTTCACGAATGAAGAATCAGCGCGCTAACTAGTTAAGGAAATAGAATTGTGTTAATCTGCTGAGATTAACTAATGCAATAAAAAAGATGAAGACACCGTCTAATCTGGAGGTGATAAAGAAATCAGAATATTTTCCGTAAATACGGAGGAAAGTACCTATAAAAACGTGAGCCACAAATCAGAACAGGGACTATCTAATGATGGTCATTAAAAAACAAGTTAGCCAGAGTCCGAGAGAGAAAAACCATTTCGGTTCTAAGCAGATACTTATATCAAATTCTCTATATTTATCTATTCAATTCAATAAAATCTATTCAATTCTTGATTGTTTGTTTTCGTATCAATCATAGTTTCATAAAACACCATAAAATATAAGTTTAATTTTTTTTGTTCAGGTCAGAGTAAATCTACCTATTAACTCAAAGTTTGTTTACATTTATATAAACAACTCAACTTTTCAGGCATGTTTTGTTAAATAATTTTGTAATATAATTCTATAACCAAATGGTGCAGGCACATAAGATGGACAAGATAGCATTAAAAAATCTAACCAGCCTAGTGGTTTTTTCTTACAACAAAAATCAAAGCTTATGTTGTAGCAATTCTAGCTGTAAGAGCAAAAACTTAACGTGTGTTAACTAATTAAACATTTTATTTTATTTTAGGAAGTTTTGTTATTTACAGTGGATCATTTCTTTGATTGAAATTTTTCCTTAATCATTTAGGGAGTTTATTCAAACATGATTTCTAAAGAGTTTGAATGACTACAACAATTATAGAACCTGGTGAACTCTTACAAAATTAAAGAATCTTATAGAAATTCTTACAAATTTTTATCAAAACTTTATACATAATCTCATATATTCTTATGTACTATAATATAATATCAAACTCTTTTATAATATATTATTATATATATATATTTTAACTCATAATAATATATTGAAACGGGCCAAAAGCCTAGCCCAAAGATATTACACCTTAAAAAAAGAAGAGGAAATAAAACAGACACAGTCCTAGAATTCAAACAACAGCTCAAAAGGAAATATGAAATTAAAACAAACTGGAACGAAACACTTAGGCAAACTACAACAATTAACCTAACTTGGCTTTGAATATGGTAACCACTTCCTCTGTAATCACCTCCCTCTTTCGTTTGTTTGCGCCGCTAGAAGAGCCTACATATCTGCTGGCACCAAGATGGATATATGTGTCTTCATCATTCCCAGGGAGAGCATTCACTTCGGAAAGGAACTTGTCATTGTTATGCATGAAAACATCATCCACTGTAACAGTTTCCGTGATAGAGGTTGTGTCTTCCATTAGAGGAAGGTTAATTGCTGATGGCGAGGATGGTGGTTGTGTAGCCAAAGGCATGCTCTCCGATGAAGGGCTGCTATCCGAACTATTGCTGTTGTTTTCTCCAGCCGACAAAGGGCTGTTTAAATAATCCGAAGGTTGAGGTATGTCGGTGTAGAAGCAGGTGTTGTGAGTCAACTTTTGGCATTTGAGGTAGAACCGGGTGATGAGTTTATACGAGATATTCACTTGGAACACATCACCATTTTCACAATGAATGATCTTATAGAACTTCAATCTGTCGTCGTACATGAACCATATCTTTGCTCTAATCGTGAATGGACTTGTGACAGACCCTTCATGAAGATCAACTTCCAATACTCCACCAAGTGAGTTAGCAATAAAGGAGACCACCACTTCGGACGCAAACTGCATTGGCAGATTTGTGATTTGGATCCACAAGTCCACTGTTTTCAAAAATCCAGGGATCATGTAATCTTCCCATTTTGCAAGAGCTACAAGCCAACCTTATAGATGAGTGGTTGCATTCAGAGCACGTAGTTGCGATCTTCTTCTGAGTCAAAGAAAAACTGAGCATAGTCTTTGTCTATCATTCTTCCTCTAACTGCTTTTTGTAGGTTCCAGTGCTTTGGCAAGTCTTTAACCATCTTTGTGTGCTCTGTTCCCATCTATTCAGAGGTCGTACCACCAAACTCCTTTGGTTTCTAACCATTGTTATATTGTAGGCTTGGTTTGGCAAGAACATGTTCTGGTCTTTTTGTCCCATGTGAAAGTGGTCAATCACTTGCCTGAATGTGTTATGCATTTCTCTATGTTTTGAGGATTTGATAACCCTACACATCTTCTTCAGGCTATTTAAAGGGAGAGACCAAGTGAGAAAATCTCAGCATGCCTTCAGTAACAATTAACTGGAGTCATAAGTGCCTTGGAAGCAGAGCTGCTTCAAATGAGATGGTGTGGGCAGCTCCTTAATGAAGAGCCAACACTCTTTGTTCCATTGTTCTTTTCGAGATTGGCCAAACTTAGATACCATTGGCCACACAACGCTCACAATTCTAGGTGGCAAATAGGTAGAGGTGGTTTAATATATACCACAGGGATATTGCTTAATGTAGATAGATAACTAGAGTTTAACTAGGGTTAATTAAGATAAATCTTGGGGTGAATCCTAGGGGGTAGGGGAAAGAGGAATAATTACACCAAGGTTCCTAGAGAGAATTGTTTTCAAAGAGGAGAAGACAAGCTAAAACGACAAAGAAAGAATGGAATACGAAACGGTGCCAACAAAACCTGGACTCCTACTTTAGAATCCTATATAACTTCAGCCTATTAGCAAAAAAGGCTGCACCCATAAAGCCTTAGCTCTGTCAGTTAGGACCACTTGACGCCTTCATGGATTAAAAGATTAAAAAGAGAAGATAAGGGTAGTGTACATCCGCTTTTATAGAAGCTTTAATTTTCGTGCTTATCCTAATTCTTGGTTTAGTTTGGGATGCGATAATCTGATTAAAGTTTCTTGGGCTAAATTAAAGGGGCTCTTGAAAAAACCTTAAAATCTGAAGCACCACTTCTTTAGGGTCATTCTTGAACCTCGGCCCGGTCCTTAATGGATCTCTCTGTTGAAAACCGGGACATAGCAATGCCTCCCTCTGTCCTATTTGAGCTTGATAAACATGGTGGAAGCTCAAATCCTATGTAGTCATTCAATCTTCCGTGGGCCATTACACTTTTGGCGATTTGGCGATAATGACTCTTCTCACAAGGACTTAGTTGAATCACGAGAAAATCACCAAGTCTCTATGTCAAATTGTTAATTTTATCAAACTAAGCTTTAAACCTTAGCCATCTCTGAGGCAGCACCATACACTGTTGAAGAGATTGATCGTCTACCTTCATTAGCAAGTTATTAATCCTGAGATCAGACATGACCAATAATGCCCATTCAACCCCTTTAAAGGCTAACTCCAGCTTAGATTGAGCGTTACTCAATATGAACCTTGCATGCAAAGTTCTGCCATTGATTGGATCCTTAAAGTACCAAGCTCCTCCATGGAAATTTCCATTCCTATTCTAGTGAGTCGCCACGAACAAGTTTGTCCTCCCATCAGAAACACCTTCCTCTGAAATACCTACCGGAATTGGTTCTTTACGGTTCCAAGATCTTGAATGCACTTTAGTCCAAGCCGTCATTTCACAGTATGCCTCATCCACAACTTGTTGAAGAGCTCGATTTTGGTATTGAAGCACAGTCTGGATTATGTTTTTCCAAATAGACCACAACAACCATGGGAAGAATTATGATATATCTTTTGGCAACCTCCGGTTAGATTTAAGAAGTAGTAACTATGAGAGGTTATGCAAAAGAGAAGAGGAGAAAAATCCTGGTTTTGGAGTAGGGATTCTAAAGAGAGCCCATAATTGGCACCTTGGATGGCAATGAAACAGGGTGTGCACCTTGGATTCCCACAAATTCTGCAACAATCATCCAAGATGACTTGCCTGGATTTTAGTCCGTTATTTACCGCTAGAGTACCAGAGATGGCTCATCACAAAAGTATTTTAATCTTGGGAGGAATATTTTTCCTCCAAATCGCTTTTTTTAATCTATTCTTTTCAAAGTCTCCACCAAGATTGCTACTGTTAGATTCTGGTAACTTTGAGAGGAACCAATTCCCACTTTTAACTGTATATTCACATGATGCGTTATACCCCTAATACCATGAATCCTCAACCAATGGATTAGGAGGATAACTTCTAATCATTTCCACGTCCCTATGATGAAAGAGAACTTGAAGCTTATTCACATCCCACTCGTTATTTGAAATAAGCTCCGAAACTTTCAAGCACACATTGAAACATAGAAGTTTACTAATCGGTGGCCTTGGTTGGTGATGAAAAACCCAATTAGTTGTCCATACACAAGATTGTCCATTACCAATGCTTTTGACCAAAAATGTTTTGAGTAAATCTCTACCATGGACTATACTTTTCCATGCAAATGATGACTTCCTGCCGACATTGCACTCCAAGATATTTGTGTTACTGTAATACATCGCTTTTAGTGCTCTAGGTAGTAGTTATTCCGGGTTTTGAAGCAAACGTTAAGCTTGTTTAGCTAGGAGTGATTGATTGAACTTTTCAATATCTTTAAAACCCATCCCTCCACTGCTTTTAGGTTGGCACATTTTGTTCCAAGATACCCATGAGATTTTGTTCTTGTCCTGAGTAGAATTCCACCAGAATTTCCTCATTACACTTGTTATTTTCTTACACTGGCCTTTGGTTAACTTGAAGCACAACATGGCATAAACTGGGAGGGCTTGAGCCACCACTTTTTAGAAAGACCTCTTGTCCTCCGAGTGACAAATTTTTGGAGAACCAGTTGTTTATTCTGTTGATCAATTTATCAGAAATGAATTGAAACATTAATGATTTGTTTTGGTTAAAACACTTTGGTAAGCCAAGATACTTATCCAAACCGCTGATGTTGGTAAATTCCCAGTATATTCTGGACCTCTGCAATGGTGGTTGTATTCACCCCTTTTTCCAAAAGCAATTGAGGACTTGTTAAAGTTGATTCTCTAACCAGAAGTCTTCTCATAAGCCAAAATGCATTCTTTAAAGGTTTCTGCTTCCTCTTTACTTGCTTTTCAAATAAAGAGACTGTCATCTGTATATAATAATTTTTGGATTGTGGGACCATTCATGCCAAACTGAAGCTCTGAGATTATGTGTTGATTTTACGCTCTATTCATAATATTGATGAGGCCTTCCATACACATTATGAAAATGTATGGCAACATAGGATCTCCCTGACGGAGACCTCTCTGTGGTTTGACTAAACTGTGAACCGCCCCATTAACTATCATTGAATATGAAACAAAAGTGATGCAACTCATAACCAGCTCAATCCAACTGATAAAACCCCAGATGAATAAGAGTCTTTTCAATAAACTCCCACTCTAGTATGTCATAAGCCTTAGACATATCTTTTTTGATTGCCATATATTTACCTTGAGCATAGTTCTTAGACTTTAATTTATGCATAATCTTATGAGCCAAAATGATGTTGTCTGAGATTAGTCGACCCTTTATAAATGCACTCTGAGTGAATGAGATGATCCTGTCTAGAAAAGGTCGGAGCCTTTTGGAGATAATTTTAGCCACTATCTTGTACAATACTGAGCAAAGGCTAATTGACCTGAAATTTGTGATATCCACTAGATTTGGGATCTTTGGAATGAGGCTTATATGAGTATAATTCCACTCCTCTGGCATCCTCCTTACTCTGAAAACTTCTTTAACTTCCTCAATGACTTTACTAGATATTAGATGCCAATATTTCTAGAAAAAATCCGCAGTCATTCCATCTGGACCTGGGGCACTGTCACCTTTAATGCTGAAAACAACTTCTTTGATTTCTTGATTGGAGACTACCTTGTTTAATGTATCATTCATTTCAGGAGTAACCTTAACCTTAACACCATCCAAAATTTGATAAGGGTTGGAGGGATTAGATATCTGGAATAGTTCTCTAAAAATTCCGAAGCGATAATGCCTTTTTAACATTTCTGATAGTGATTTGTTCCACGTGAGTCCTTAAGAACCAAGATCCTATTCTTCAGTCTTCTATATTTCACATTGTTGTGAAAAAATTTTGTATTCCTATCACCATCTTTGAGTCATTTCTCAGTAGATTTTTGCTTCCAGAATAACTCCTCTTCCAAAAGAGCTTCTTCTAGATTGCTTTTTAGCATCCTAATCTTCTGTTGATTTGCATTTTGTTTTTTCATCTCCTGATCCAATTCCTTATGGATATCAATTACCTTTCAAGATGAGTTATGTAGTCCTTTTGTCTTCCATATGGATATCCTTTTTCGAATCTTTGCAATGCAGTCCATCATGTTTGAGTTATTATCCAGTGAATCTTCCCATCCACTCTTAATTGCTTCCAGAAAGTGTGGCTTATACATCCATCTCCTATCAAAGGTGAACCTCCTCATAAACTACTGATGTTCAAAAGCCAAGGTGGTCACAATTGGCCTATGATCTGATCCCATATAGTCTAACAAGCACTATTAATCCTTGGAAAGTGCAAGAAACATTCAACGTTCCCAAAACTCATGTCCAGTTTGCACTGAACCCAGATGCCATGTCGATTTCCACACCAAGAGTAGGAGTGTCCATAAGAAGGTAACTCTAGAAGCCTGCAGTTTGTTATCACTTTTCTGAAGGGTCTGAAGGTTCTTTCAGGTCTGGGAGGTCCTCTTAGTTAATCTCCATTGCATAATATCTCATTGAAATCAACGATGAGGAACCAAGCCTCTTGCCTTGAATACCAATCAATTCAAGTTGATCCCATACCTCAACACGCCTGGTTTGCAAAGGGTGCCCGTATACGAATGTAATGAAGATTTCCTTATCTCTAAATTGCAGTACTGCATCAATCAGATTATTGTTAGCTGAGAGTACTACTAGCTTGATGTGATCTTCCAGTAAAGAGCCAACCCACCACTTAAGCCTACTAGATCAATTGAATGTGAGTGATCGTAACCTAACCGTTGTTGAGCCTTATCTATGAATTGCCTTGTGTTTTTGGTATTCGAGAGGAACAAAATGTCTGGAAATAAGGATTTCCTTATTTCTTTGAGACGTCGAGCTGTCAGTCTGTTCCCCATACCTTGACAGTTCAAACCTACTATGCTCATACTTGACTGCGTGGTTTATGGAAAACTACCAAACCATCTTCAGCATTCCTATCACTGCTTGATTTGTCATTACACTGGTTTGTAGTGTGCTTTAACTTCGTACATTTTTGATATCAAGATACTCATTAGCATAACCATGAAGATCTTAACAAGCCTTGTCCATAACCACAAGAATTAAATCCATTGCTATCTGTGCTTGTCAACACCTTTTCCCGGATTAGTGGGTTGTATTAGATCTCGTATTTCAGATATCAGAGAGGCCATCTTTTCCTCCTTATAGCTTTTGGAACTGCAAGTCTTGCTAGCCTTCTCTCTTTTCCATTTTCCAAAAATCCAACCATTTTAACAGCAACTTCTATACCATCCCCTAAGTTTTGTAATGAAGGCTCATTATTAGCCCTTTCTTTTTCCTGCCCATTGGTTCCCGACTTCAAATAATTCTCCTCTTGGGGTTGTTGTGGCCACTTACACTTTGATTCCTCACGATCCAAACCCAAGAATATGTGGCATTTATTCCTGATCCTTCAAATTCAATTCCAACCTTGAGAATTTCTCCAGATGGTAGCAACACATCTCCACTTTTCCTTGTTGGGTTCCTAGTATTGAAATTGATATTGACCCTTACAAATTCTAGAATGTGGGTTCGTTCCGCATCGAATTCAATTTCAAAGACTTCCCCAATCGTATTTGCAATACCCTTAAAGGTGTCAACATAACACCATTCAGGAGGGATTCGTGAAATCCGAATCCACAGCGGCACCATCAGAAGCTCTAGGTCCTTGATGACTTTCTCCGATTCACAGATTACAAATCTCCAATAATCATAGTTCCAGAATCTCCGATTCACCACTTCCCTTCTGTCATTTTCCGAGCTAAAAGAGAAACAAAACATACCATTGCCTAAAGCCAAGCCATGCGTTCTTCCTTGCATGCGCCAGATTTTGGGTATGTTTAACATAACATTTATTTTGTAGCTCAGGATTCAGCAGTCTTCCTGTTATACTAGGTTGATTTCGGAAATTCCCCTCATATGAACCCATAAGCGGAAGTGGGATCGGAGCCTCCTCTGTGATTGACATCACCCGTAATTTCTCCATTAGCTCAGGATCAGAGTCTTTTGAAGAAGCCATTAGCATTCATAGTTAAAACCAGTAGAATAATTGCATGTCGGAGTAACAAGCAGAAATCGAGATATAAATTCCGTTTAATCGGAGATCAAAGATCCCGAGAGGTAACTCTTACTCACTGACGAAAAGAGATTAATTATATTATTGTATAATCCTATTAATATATTTTTTAAAGTTTTATAATTTGTATTTTTGTAGATATTCTTTTTTGATTTTGTAATTCTTAATCATTAGTTACTATCTCGAATTTAAAGTTTTGTGAATAAATTTTTTGTTATTTGTTCCATTTTATATAAAAATTTGTTCTTTTTGGATTTTAAACATATATTACCACTGAAAAAATTGATATATAGTTAATATTTTTTTTCTTGCAATAATTATCTTTAGACCTTTCATATATATTATTTCATTTTCATTTTACTAAATTTGTTTTTTATTTTCTGAAAAATATAGTTTTCAAGAAATAACTTTAAAATCTTGGGGTAATACATAAGATTTTTAAAGACTAAACTTTAAAAGATTTGTAAATTCATTTAAATTTATCTTATTCGAATAACACAAGACTTTGAATGACTTTTACTTCTATCGAATAACACATGACTTTTAATAATTGTAGACAAGATTTTAAAAATATCAAAACCAATAGGGTTTTTTGCAAAAAAACCATCAAAGTGGTCATAGTTTGCAAAAAAACTATCCAAAAGAAATCTATGCAAAATAACCATCCAAATCTAATAGAAATGCAAAATAACCACTGCCATTAAATACATGTTGTTTTATGCTTCAAAAACAGTATGTAGTTCATTTTTTTGTTCTATAATTTAAATATTTGAATATAATAGAATTAAATAACATGTAATTTAAGAATAACATGATTAAAATATATAAATTTATACAAGGAATACAAAACTAGTTACTAGTATGTAATTTAAACATTAATCTAATTTATAATCGTTTGAAAAAAATTTACAAATCATAAATTAGTATTTGGTTCCCCAACTTTTATATATCAACTAGTTAAAAAATATATTATCGAGAGTGATTTATCTATACACTATAAAAAAACATGAGTATAGCATCATTTATATTATATCATTTATCTACAAATGACATATATGTCATTTAACATCATTTAGAACAAACGACATTATTATTGTATCTTTTGCATCAATTGAATAAAATTGATACAATTTAATGTTGATTTACATCACTTATAAAAAATTGACGTAAAATATAAATTTACATCAGTTGAACAAACGATGTATCAAGTCAATAGTTTTAACATCAATTAAAAATGATGTTAACTTGGTTTCAGTTTTTAAAATGATACATATAACTCAACAGATTAGTTAATTATTCATAAAGTTAATTAACAAAATAAAAAGACCATCAAAACACACGTTATTGTTAATCTGCTATTTGAGCATATTTATAACTTTAATGAACATAATTAAACTTCATATGTTATTTGACGTGATTCATAATGTTCATAAATATGTCAATTGTTGACTATGTTTGTGTGATGCTTCATGTAATGCCATTTTAATATTAGTAGATCAATGAAAACATTGCTAAGTTTGATAGTGTTTAATCATATATATGAGCTAAAATCATCTTTCATGAATTTTTGTTATAAAATTTGCAAATAAAACAGCCTAACAGAATTTTACTTAGAAATATCACAATAGAGTTTTTGAAATATTTATAATACATTTTAACTTGTTCTCGAGCACAAAATAAAATTTCAAAATTTATTTTATAATTTAAAAATAAAATTTAATATTTATAATTTAAATATTAAATTTTTGTGATAATAGTGTACTCTTTAGTTGTAATTATCAAATATCAAAGGACCTGTAATTTTCATATGAACTCTAATTATGAAATGTTCCTTAATTATAAATTTAAATCATAACACGTATAGAAACTAAATCTAGATTATTTCATATATTCTGATTACGTTTATTTAATTCATTTTTATAGAACTAGTATAAAAATAGATAAATAAATAAGTATTATGATATAATTTGATATCAAATATTCTAAATTAAATTTGATTGACTATTTAAAATTTTATCAGTCGGTTTTTGAAAGATCTATTAGATATTATTAATGTGCTGCAATTTTACTCTTATCAAAAGTTTTTTTGTACTTTAACCATTAAAACTAGATGGTGACTATTTCACCTATTTGGTGACTTATTAATATGTGTTGACAAAAAAAACATTAAAACTAGATATATACCCATGTTATAGCGTGAGATTTGATTATTTTTTTAACCGTGTTTATTTGGTTCCTAAACCCGTGTTGATATTTTGAATGTTATTTTAGAAGTCCAAAATCTGAACCAAATTAACTTGAATTAGGGAAACTGAACCCGAAACGAACATGATAAATTACCTTAATAGATCATAAATTTGTGTATTTGAAAAACCAAATAAAAACAAATTTTTTAAGAGTTTTTCTATTAAATCTCTTTTAATTTTGAATTTTTATATATAAATACTCGAACCCGAACTCGATCTATACCAGACCAANAAACCCAAACTCGATCTATACCGGACAAAACTCTATCCAAACAATAAAAATATTTGGATAAGTCATAAATCAAAATAAGGAAATACCAAATTAGATGAACTGAACCCGATAGAATACCAAAAAGGTATCCGAAATCTATATACCCGGAAAATCTTTTTAAATGTTTTTCATTAAATCTTTATTAATTTAGATATTTTAAATAAATATCTATAACAAAACATATCTCAAGCCTATTTTTAAGGGTTGTTATGAACTATATGTTAATTTTTATCCTAAAGTTTATAACAGTGTCAAAATGAAAGTGTCTCCTCCTTTAATATATATGACTAGGATTATACTCGCGTTATAACACGGGATTCGATTGTTTTGATTATTTTTTTAAAAAGTATTCATTTAGGTTGTTAGACCCGTGTTGATATTTTAAAATACTGTATCGAGATGTTACTTTAGAGGCCAAAAAGCCGAACCAAAATGATCCAAGTTAGAATAACCAACGCTGAAAAAACACTCAAATAATCTATGTATCAAAAAAACCAAACTCGAACTCAAACCTGAACCAAATCAAGATCTAAATTCTAGTTTTTAGAGTTTTTCTATTAGATTTTTTAAAATTTTGAATTTTTATATAAAAATACCATAATCTGAAATCGATCTATACCGAACCAAACTCTATCTGAAAAATAAAAATATTTGAATAAGTCTCAAACTAAAATAACCAAATAGCGAATTAGATGAACCGACACCGAGAAAATAACATAATGTGTCCTAAATATATGTATCAAAAAAATCGAATCCAAACCCGTACCGGAACCGAATTAATAATCAAAGTTTTAACCGATATATTAAATTAGTTTTTTTAAAAGTTTTTTCCAGTAAATCTTTATTAATTTTTATTTTTTGTATAAAAATCCTTAACAAAACCTACCTTAATCCTATTTTTAAGGGTTGTTATAAATATTAGTTTAATTTTATGTTATAGTTTATAATAAGTCCAAAAATGAAAGTATCTTCCGGTTTAAATGAACCAAACCCGAGAAAACAAAAAAATGTATCATAAGTCTCTGTATCCTAAAAATCGAATCCAAACCCGTACCTGAACTGAATCAATAACTGAATTTTTAACTGATATATTAAATTAATTTTTTTAGAATTTTTTCCATTAAATCTTTATTAATTTTGAATTTTTATATAAAAATCTGTAAAAAAACCTATCTTAAGTCTATTTTTAACGGTTGTTACAAACTATAGATTAATTTTTATCCTAATGTTTATAACATAGTCTAATGAAAGTGTTTCCCGCTTTAATATATAAGATTCTAATTTGTTTGATTTGTAAAATTTTACAGCTCTTTAGATATATTCTTAAAACAGATCTCATCTAATAATATATATATATATATACATATATATAAAAGTAAAAAAAATATTGTTTTTTTTTTCCTACGTAAAAAACAATTGTTTGATAAACATGAATCTATTTAGATAAACATTAACTTTTTCTTTTGCTTTCTTTTTGTTAAAGATAAATACTAAATCAAAGATTATTTGGACGAAAAAAGCACTAATCAAGATTATATATAAGATTTGAGAAGTTATATTAAGTTAGAGTCATGTCATGTCATTAGCATGAGTTCGTTTAGGTTTTCTTCTGTAATCTATATAAGGTATTGAAAACCATATGATTGTTTATTCAGAAGTTTTAATATCACGACTCCTTTTATTTCTCGTCTATTTGGGAATCTCTTTCTCTTTTGTATTCTTTAGTGGTAAGAAAATTTCCTCATATTCATTCTTAGTTCTTGAAAGAACTCGTACTTTATTTGTTATGTACTTTAGTGCTTGCGTTTAAAGTCTCATATTATAAATTACTCACATCGTGTTTGATAAATTATTATGTCATGATAATTGATTATTTAGAAGTTTAACAATCACTATTTCTCTTATTGTATCATACACTTTCTTATTATACAAGTTAATAGTTAATCTGTTTTTTTCCAGGAAATAGAAGAACCTTTTGATAAAACTCTAAACATTAATGATCAAGTTAATAGTTAATCTGTTTTATATTTCATCTACGATTTGGCTTGTATGGTGTTTTCTTTATCCCTTCTTTTATATAGTTTTTTGTGGATTCATTATTTTGTTTTCTTTTTCATTTCAAAAGGGTAATATATTTTTCTTAAATTTCTAATGGAATATATAGAATTTTTATTTTTAATATAAATTAATTTGAAAAAAGTATATCATGTAAAAACAGAATAACGAGTAACAACAACAATAATTTAATATCAACTATTATGTGATACAAATATTCTCATCGATCACTAATAAATGATATAAATATTTAACATCAATAATTTTAACCGAAAAAATTAACATTATTAATAACAATTGATACAAATTCAGTTTTAATTTTAACAAGTAACACAAACTTAACATCAATTATCATAATTGATATAAATATTGACATCATTTATAATAACCGATACATTTTTACATCATTTTTTACAAGTGACAAAAAGTTGACATCAATTACCGTAAGACACAATTGTTTTCATCATTTATAGTAATTGATACAAATTTTAGCATCATTTTTATATGTGATACAAACTAGTATTATTTATTAGTAAACGATGAAAACAATTGCATCAGTTGTTTAANTATTTATTAGTAAACGATGAAAACAATTGCATCAGTTGTTTAAATTGACACTAACTATTTGCATCACCACTTTCAGAGTCATTTTTGTAAGTGAAGTAAATAGCGGTTGTGTCATTTAAAAGCTGATGCAAACAATTAAAATCAATGATGTAAGACGCCTAATTTTTTGTAGTGATAATAGATTAACCTATGTAGGAAGAAATCTTCAGAGATGATACGCTTCTCGCTTCGGAATCGAAAACAGAATCGAAAACATTTGGACTCTTGCAGAATCACGATTCCAAAAATAAAGTGTTTTGAAACTTACAATTCCAAATTAGAATCGTTTTGGAAACTCGAAATTGTTCATGTAATGTGAAAATTTTATAACAAACTAGTAACTAATTATTTGGCTTATATTTTTTGATACCGTAATTTAGTTAACTTTTGATAAAAACATTAAGTTCAAACAATAAAAGGCTTCGGAAGTTAAGTTGATTGTAATATAATTTTATGCTTAATGATTTATGTTATATATATATATATATATATATATGTTTACATGCTTCTAAAACATACCCGTTTCTTTAATTTTTTTTGAAAAATTCGATTCCGGATTTCTAAACGCTTCTGCTTCCAATTCTATGCAGCTTAGAGATTAACATTATAAAAAATTCGAAAGAAAAATTCAATCACAAATATTTTACTAAACAATATTAGTGTGATGTGATGAGGTTCTATATGCTTCTTGTTCTCGTAGACATTTGTTATGTGTTTTTATTGTGATCGCAATTATATATATATTGTTTTCTGCACCAAATATTAATTAATAATTATAAATTAGATTAATGTTTAAATTACATGGTAATAACTATTTCTTGTATAAATTTATATATTTTAATCATGTTATTCTTAAATCATTATATTCAAAATTTTTATGTTAGAATAAAAGAAAAAAAATTGAATTTTTTGATGCATAAAACAATGTATTTAATGGTAGTAGTTATTTTACATTTCTTTTAAACTTTGATGATTATTTTGCACATATTTGGCTTGGATGTTTTTTTACAAACTATAACCATTTTGATGATTTTTTTTGCAGAAAACTCAAACCAATAATACACAACTTTAATAAACTTTCCAAAAATCAAGATTGAATAACATGAAACTTTAAAAGACTTATAACTCTTTAGAAATCATAGAACCAATAAACTCCCTTAAATTTTATCAATATTATATCATAACTAATCAGTCTATTAGCTAAGTTCTTACATAATACATCCGCATTAAACATTCCGTGATCGAGTCCTAGCACTAGCAATTATGATTACTTCTGTTTTAAATATCGAATTATTTTGTTTGTTGCCGATTTTTCGACCAAAGAAAAAAAGAAGAGGTTTGTTTTTGAACCAAAATAAAATAAGAAGTCTATTTGGTGAAAAAGGTAAAGCAGAAGAGGATTCTGGTTAATTTGGAATATTTGTGACGCTGTTTAATCTCCGTCTCTCTCGAAACTTCATCTCCAACTATGGCTGCAGCTATGTCTTCTTCTTGTTACGTTTCGTCGCTTCGTCTAATCCCATTCAAACAAACCTTGTTTTCTTCTGTTCATTCTCCGTCCAAATCCCTAATTTTGCGACCTTTAAAACCGTTGAGAATTCCTTCATTTCATCGGACGATCATCACGTTTCAGAAAATTTCAACCGGATTCGTTCCTTCACCATCGGCCTCATCATCATCATCTCCATCAAGCTCTGGAGACCTTCAACCAATCGAAGAGCTTCCTCCGAAGCTACAAGAGATCGTCAAGCAGTTCCAATCGGTTCAGGAACCAAAGGCTAAGTACGAGCAGCTTCTGTTCTACGGGAAGAATCTGAAACCTCTTGATTCCCAATTCAAGACGAGGGAAAATAAAGTAGAAGGATGTGTTTCTCAGGTTTGGGTTAGGGCTTTCTTTGATGAGCAACGCAACGTCGTGTACGAAGCCGAT
>OVAX01003247.1:0-21300 GCA_900406405.1 Lepidium africanum
GAAAATAAAGTTCGTTGTAAATATGTTGTAAATTAAGGACGTGTTTACAACGAAATATTTTGCACACTCTAAAACGTTGTAAAGTTGTTGTAAATTTGCAACACCTTTACGACGAAATTTTGAGTTGTAAATTTACAACTCTTTTATAACGACTCTCTATTTCGTTGTAAACGCGTTGCTAAACCGTCCCAAATCAGCTGTGTTGTAAATCCGTTGCTAAAAAACGTCCCAAATCTTGCTTTTTGTTGTAGTGTTTGTATTATCGTATGTCAAATTCTTCGTTTATTGAATAATTTGAGATGAATACAACTGGAAAGATGATGAATTTTCTTTAAAACACTCTAAAATCCGCTTTACTCTGCTCCGCTCTGTAGTTCAAAGTGTTCTGGGTCCTCTGAATGCTCAAGATGAATCTTCTCTTCGACCAAGACCCTTTATTTATAGGCCTAAAACCTTTTCCTTCATTGATTAGGATTTTCCCTTATCTCTTATCACATTATGATCTTATCCCGATTTTTCAGGGATTTTCCTACGGATTCCGGGATATTCTCCAATCTTCTAGAATTTCTCTTTATTGGGTCTTAGAGTTCTTTAGTCGGAAACGAACTTTTCTTAAGGGGCGAACCCCACCTCCAACAATACAGCTATTGCATGTATAACTTGTTTTAGTTTTTTTTTTTTTTGCCAACATATAACTTGTTTTAGTTAAGCAATGTTTTTGGTTCATTCACGTTATACAAATTAAATCTTGTACATATGCAAAAATAATGTTTATAACGGAGAAAACTACTTGCATTAGCTCAGAAATATCTATTGTGGATTCACGTTATGTTTGATAAACCGCAGGAATTTTTTTTTTTTTATATAGTCTCCTCTGAAGCCACCTGTTGCATATATACCTTGTTTTAGTTAAACAATGTTTTTCGTTTGTTCACGTTATATAAATTAAATGCTGTACATATGTCAAAATCAATGTTTATAACGGAGAAAAATCTTTACATTGGCTCGGAATCATCAATTGTGGATTCATATTTTTCCGGTCTTGGAGAATTAACTTTAGGTAATGAACCTTACTCTTCGTATCATTACAACAACTTGCATGTATTGTACTTATCTTTCTTTGATCTTGTTGATGAATTGGATGACAAAACCTCCCGAAGTTAGCATTATCCAAATAAGTAACATCCATATTAAGGCTGTCGATTACATCTTTGCGTTTGACAATGTCGCAAAAAGATTGATTTTCAGTTAACGTTTCAGGATACAAAACCCTCTCTACGTTCAAAATCTTAAACATATCTGTGGTTGTATCATCTGACTTGACATAGAAGAAACCTCCTGTGTTATCAGCTGTTACATGATGTTGTTGATGATCCCTCAATGAGAAACCACATGCCACTGATACTGAATTTTCTGCGTGGCAATGCATTAAAGGATTTTTTAGCCACATCACATCTGCTTCCTGCAACCAAATTCAGATCAGTTGATGTTTGATTAACGTCGGAGATAGTGGACCAAATGTGAAGACGGTGGAAAAAGAATTTAAACAAGAATTTTACGTTGAACTGCACAATCCACCCAGAAATTAAAGATACAATTATAACTATTTGATGTATATATTGGTTTAACTGTTATTAAGCTATTAGAATTTAAATAGTTTTAGCCACATTACATCTGCTTCCTGCAACCGAGTTGGTGTTTGATCAACGTTGTAGATAGTGGAACAAGTACAGTGGGAAAAAAAACATCAACCGTTCTATTTGAACAAGTAATTTTATGTTGAATTAGTATAATATATACAACCAAAAATTAAAGATACAATTATATATTTAACGTATATATATTGGTCTAATTGCCATTAAATTATTAGAATTTATGTATTTTGGTATATAATGTCTACCTATGAATGTCTTGGTTTGTAATTGTTATTAATTTTTTGTGAAATTACGTAATTTTTATTTTATTTTTTTAATTAAAAAATTTCAATACTTCTTGATGGGACCGAGTTGTGAAGTTATGTTGGTCCCGTCAAAAAGGTTTTACGGACTCGAAAAAAAATTTCATTTCCGATAAACTAAAGCAGACGAATTTCAGATGGTAATCCGTCAGGACTGTCTATTTGTTGAAGTATACTTTCCACAACATGAATTTATGATTATAAAATTTGATTGTAGAATTGAAAAAATAGCATGCATTAAGAGAACTTACGGTGAACACGAGGTTATAACCAAGTTCTAGGATCTCTTTAACCAAAGCTCTCTGGCTCCAACCAGGAATAAGACCATCCGCTTTCAAAGACTTTGATCTTCTTCTAAAATATCTATGAAGGTAACAATGTGGGTGAGAACGAAGACAATATCGAAGAGTTTGATCATCATCTAAAGCCACAACGATCAAATGATTCAACAAGTGTTTAGTTTTTTCTCCGATTCGAAAACTCTCAAGGAACAGATCAAGAATAGACTCAGGTTCTGCCCATTCTCGATCCACCATTGTAATAATCACTGTTCTGTCTTCTGTAGCTGTTTCTTTTAGTAGACTCAATAAGCCTGGAAATTCCTATATGAACATAAAATACCAAATTTATCAATTATATTATCTCAAAAAACGTTATATATTAGATTGGGATCATAAATATTGATCTTACAGGCTTAATATGAGATAATTGTGTTGGTCTGATAGTATTCATGTATGAAGCAAATGAGAGATGAACATGATGAACTTGCAACAACAACCAGAGAATGGTCAAGAGAAGACAACATATTACAAGGTATGGTGACTTCATTTTTGTTCTTTGTCAAATTTGAAACTCTGTAATATCTTGTAAAATATAAAAATCTGGAAAGTCCAACATATGTTTTATATTCTCGCATTTATTGTAATTAATTGCCATGAATACATTGTATAGAGAAAAGGTTCAAGCAAAATCTGGTCAAATTAATTTCTGTTTGGTTCTTAAATCAATAATTATTGAGATTTTCTCTTCTATGCTAAGAGCATATTGCACCTTTTAGTCTTTATTACTCCTAACTTTTTTGCTTTTGACTAAATCTGTTTCTCCAAATTTGTAACCATATTATAGAAAATCTTAGTATATTTGCTTGCAATTGTATGCAAATATTATGTCGAATTTTGATTCAGTCAACCATAACATATTCATTATTATATATACATGATACTCTTTTTTTGACAATCATAATTAATTCACATGATACTATTTTCGTACATTATTAGTTAAAATCGGACAAATTAAAAACAAAATTCGGGTATGATGTGAAGAAAACATAAAAAAATGATCACTCTCTTGCAAATTCTGATCAACTAACTACCTAATCCTTATATAAATATTATTTCCATTTTACTTTTATTAGTCTTGAATTCAAAAAGAAAATGTGCAAGGCTTTTTAAAAATTATTATTGATATTTATAATATATTATATTATTTTTGTCACAATCAGTCCATCATCTACGTCGAGGAGTTAGAGAACAAAGATGGCAAGAGTATACGTATCTGGTCGGCCATAGGCGGTGAGTCGACGCCGTGTTCCATTTTCCAATCTTTCTTTATCTTTATTCCCCAAAACTATTATCGCCAATATATTAATTTTCCTATCTTCATACGCAAAAAATATGCCAATCTCGATATCGAATTATTTTCATACGCAAACGCAATGTTGAAATCTAATAATTGATTTAAAATAATTTTTTAAAATCTCTATAAAATTAGTAAGTATTATCATGCCTACACATTATTCACTTTGTAATCGTTAACTTGACAATCTTTGTTTTTTGTTTTTACTCTTTTATACGAAAGAATTAATACATTTATAGATTCATACTTTCCATAATTAGAATATAAAGATCTCTGGATCCTAGATCGATGCATTTTTGACACTCGTGAGGCGTGAGGGCTCCGCACTTGTCTCCACTTCTATTTATTGCAATATGCTTCGTAAGTAGTTTATAAATAAAATTTACTATCAGTATTATAATATCAATAATGGGCGTTTGGTCTAGTGGTATGATTCTCGCTTAGGGTGCGAGAGGTCCCGAGTTCAATTCTCGGAACGCCCCCATAATTTATATTTTTAATTAATAATTAGAATAATATTAATTATATTATTTTTGTCCAAACAATTTATCACAAACAAGCAATACAATAAATTCTTTACCGTTGGTCCATTTTTATATATATAACTTCTGTTGTTTGTTCATAATATGTTTTATATAATACTTCTGTTTATAATTTCATTTGATTTATAGGTAACTATAACCTTTTTTAAAAATGTCTTTGGTAAGAAGAATATTTTATTTTTTAAGTGAAAATATAGAAAATAGAAGTTTCTGGTGAGACCGGTAGTAAGTGTTATAAATTATTAAGAATGGTTTCATGGCAATTTTTTTGAATCTTTGTACTTTTTTCTCTTAGATTTTGTGTATTCTTTGTTTTGAATTTAATTTTGGGTATTTTAATGTTGTCCATCAACCTTTTAGTTTAAATTTCGATCTTTTGATTATTGTGTAATATAATACTTTTATATATATATTAGACCAAAAAAGAAAAAATTATAACTTATGTTTCCCTTTGTGTTATGAATCTATATATTTTATCATCTCAATCATGAGCTAAACAGAAAGCAAACATATAGAAAAAAACAAAACTCACATGAACGCATTGATCATAAGAGACCAACCAATAAAACTATAAATCTGATCTTTGCTAATTAATATTGTGATAACTTGTGGACCCTAGAAAAACACAAAATCATCGTCAAATGGGGACTCTACAAATGGATCACATGGTCTCCTTACACGCCACGTGTATCTTTATCTGTATGGGTCCCATGCCAGACCTAATTTATTAGAAAAATATTCAACTGAATTTTATGTGGAAACCATTCTTGTCGACATTGTTTTTGAAAAATTGAATTTCTAAGAGAAGTTACCAAAACCATTATTGTCGATATAACGAGCAAAGAAATTTTTTTTTTTGATGAAATGTGAAACTTTATTAATCATCAAAAATTATATACAAAGACCAAAAGACATAAAAAAACTAAGCAAAAAATAAAGAACTAAGCTATCTTCATTTCAAACTATCTTTGGAGAAGTCCATAAAACCTATGAGAAGGCAAATAATGGAGAGAAGAGATCCTGTTTCGGACGGATTTATCTATCTAATGAATAAGCAAGGGAACAGGAGACGAAGGTTTGCCATGAACACGAGAATTTCTCTTCTTCCAAAAATAGTAAATGGCAGCTTGGAACGTAAGCTTCATGAGAACTTGATCCAATCTGCCAAAACGATTACTTAGGAGGTTTGAAACCGTACTGTTCCAATCCGGAGAGATAGAATCAGCAAGCAACAGAGCACAAAGATTGGACCAAACAGCAAAGCTATATGAACAAGAGAAAAAAAGATGATATCTTGTTTCATTTAAAGCACCACAAAGCACACAGTTTTGAGTTATGCCCCAAGAATTCATACATTCCCCTATAGATAGTCTATTTTTCATTGCTAACCATGAGATAAATGCAAATCTAGGAACTCCCTGAGAGAACCAGATGAGCTTATGCCAGTCAACACGAATACCTTGCAGACAAATAAGGTTCCAAGTGGCAGTTGAAGAGAAATTATGCTTGAAAGAAGTGGAGGAATGCTTCCAAAGCACAATATAAGGATCAGTACCAGAAGATGAAGGAACATAATCTGCAATAGCATCCATAACATGTTGATATCGTCGTATTCTAGTAGAGTGATTAAGCCAAATAGAGCTAGAAAGGATATCAACCACTTTAGCAGTACGAGGAAGGCCAAAATAACAAGTACCAGCATCTCCAGTGATGTCAATGAGCTTTCCTAAGCCACACCAATTATCAAACCAAAAAAAAGAAGTAAGACCACATTGAACCTGAGTAATAACAAATTAATATGCCTCAGATCGAAGCTTCAGCAACTTTTTCCAGATCCAGGAGCCTTTAGTGTTGGACTTAACATCCCAAAAAGATTCATTATTAAGGAAGTATTGCTTAATCCAGTCAGTCCAAAGAGAGCGTTTAAAATAGACAATCCTCCAAATAAGATGAAAAGCAAAGACTCGAGAAACATCCTTAAGAGATTAGATCCCTAAACCAACCTCATCAACAGGTAAACAAACTTCAGACCACTTTACTTTAGCCTTAGTGAAGATATTGGGCGAACTAGACCATAAAAAGGTTGAGCCAAGCTTTTCAATATCCTTCATACAACAAGAAGGTACCCTCATGATAACAGATCGGATTAAGTATAGCCTACCTGTATAAGAAAGAGTCTTTGTTGCCCAAGAGGACAATCTAGAACGAATTTTATCAAGAAGAGGTTGATAATCACAACAAGACATGGATTTGGTAGTAAGAGGCAGCCCAAATAACGAATAGAAAGTTGACCAATAGCAATACCAGCATCAATAGAGGCAGAACATATATCAGATGTATTATAGCTAGCAATGAAGATGGAAGATTTGGAAGCATTAATCTGCAAACCAGAGATTTTACCAAATTCATGCATAACATCTAAAATGCCTTGAAGAGAGCAGGAATGAAAAAACCATAATATCATCTACAAAGCTCAAGTGAGTAAGGGAAATTTCCTTACAATGAGGATGATAACCAAATCAGTCTTTCAAAGCAGCACAATTAAGCATGTTAAAGAGCACATTGTTAACTATCACATAAAGATAGGGAGAGAGTGAGCAGTCCTGTCTAATACCACGAGAGCTGAGAAAAAAACCTTCAAGCTCACCATTAATGGAGACAGAAAAAGTTGTTGTGGAGAAACAAGAGTAAATTCATTTGATAAACATATCTGGAAGGTTCATGGTACGAAGAACAGAAGCAAGAAAACTCCAATTGACAATGTCAAAAGCTTTGGCAATATCAAACTTAATGGCACAGCGAGGAGAAACTGAAGTCTTGTGGTAGTCTTTTACTAGTTCAGTTGTCAATAACACATTTTTAAGGAGGAGCCTGTCTTTAACAAAAGCACTATGGTTAAAGGTAATAGCATTAGGGAGAATCATCTTCAGTCTATTGGCCAGAATCTTCGAAATAACCTTGTATATCAAATTATAGCAAGCAATAGGGTGATAATCTCTCATACAAGAAGCATGAGAATGCTTAGGAACAAGAGTCAAGGCAGTATGATTTACCCCAGAAGGAAGAAAACCGAACTGAAAAAAGGATTGAATAGCTATTACAAAGTCACTCCCGATAACATTCCAAGCAGCTTTAAAGAACTCAACAGGAAAACCATCTGGACCAGGGGATTTATTAGAAGGCAAAGATAAAATAGTTCTTTGAATTTCCTCTGAGGAAATTGGAGCAACCAAACAAGAAGCCATAGAAGAGGAGCAACGAAAATCAATCAAACTTGATAAGTCAATAGTTTCCACATCATGATTTTGCTGGAGAAAATCTGTAAAATAAGAAATGGCTTCAGCTTTAATCTCAGACAAATTAGAAAGAACAATACCAGAAGTAGTAAGGCGACAAATCATGTTCTTAGAAGTTTTTTACTGAGTTACACGGTGGAAAAAAGAGGAATTTTGATCACCATCTTTCATCCTACGAATTCTAAACTTTTGTCTATAAAATTGTTCCTCAATGTGAGCAAGGTGATGCCAATGAGAAGAGGCCTCTGAAAAAGCAGTGAAAGAGCTTGAATCAGGACAAGCAAGAGCAGCCTCTTGAGCTTTACACAAGGTCTCAAATGCAGATTTAGTTATGGAAGGGAGATTACCGAATTTATATTTTTTCAAATCACGCAGAACTGGCTTCAAAGACTTCAGCTTCCGGTGAAATTGATGAAGAGCAAATCTAGAGTGGAAAAGAAGAGGAGATAAAGATCACTGCTGCTGAATCAAGGGGAGAAATTGCTCGTGAGATGCAAGAAAACTGAAAAACTGAAATGGTCTTCATGTTTTAGGCTGATGAGAAGAAAGGTGGACCACACAGCGAGCATGATCAGATATACCACCAGAGACAAATTTTGCATAAGACTGAAGAAAAAAACTTAACCAAGAAGCATTTACCAAGGCTCGATCCAGTTTTTGCCCCCACAGCGTCGAGAGATCTCTTATTACTCCACGTAAAAAGGGGACCAATAAAGGGCAAATCAGTTAGATCACTGGAAGAGAGAAAATCCTGAAAATGCTGAATTCCAAGCTGATTTGGGGTATAAACTAGAGAATTTGAGTGCTCAGAATTGCAAGAAATGACATTAAAGTCACCAATAAGAATCCACGACAAAGAAAAATTAGCTTGAAAAGCCTATAATTCCCTTCATAACTCACGTCTTTCCAGCTCAAAATTGGAGGCGTAAATGGTAGAGAAGATAAAAGAGCAACCTGAATCAATGACAGTAACAACACAAGTAATATGTTGAGAAGATTTTGCTAGAATATTGATGGAGACGTCCGAAGAAGAGCAAAACCAAATCCGACCGAAGCGGTGACAATCATAATTTGTAGTAACATTCCATAAAGAAAAACAAGAATCAAAGATAGACTGAGAATTAGGTTCCAAAACCCTTGTCTCCAAAAGAGAACCAAAGGCTGTCTTAGCAACATTAATTCAATCCTTCGAGACCGAATGTTTGCGTAAGTTGTTAAAACCACACAAATTCCAACTGAAGAAAGACATCATTGTCTCCTAACTGAGACTTTCTTGTTTGAAAGAAGATTCGACCCTAAAGGAGATTTATCTACTTTTTGTATATGGCGAGCAGATTTGCGAGGCACAGAAACTGTAGGTTTGGACTCAAGAATTTCACCATCCTTAGGTAGGTTTTCAAGGATCTGGAACCTAGAAAGAGGAGACTGAGCCACAGAGGCATTAGATGGAGACTTAGCAAGAGGAATATTATTATCAGAATATAAAGGGGAAACACGACCTTATTTTCTGATGGTGGTCCAGTCAAGAGACATGGAACTAGCATCAAATTCCATTCTAGAACGCTTAGTCAATTGAGTGCTAATAGAGGCTGAGCTCAAGATAGGATTATCAGCAACAATCGACCTTGTTTGAATGGGAGCAGGAAGTGAAGAACTGCATGAAGGATCAGTCTGAGGAACTGCATTAGGTGAAGAAAAATGAACTAAAGCAGTAGATGTAGAGTTATTAAGAGTGATACAACCTGATTTTCTGATTCACAGCGAGGTGGGAGCCAAAGGAAGGATAGCTTGATTTGATTAGCTGGAAGAGTGTTTTCTGACAAGTTGATGATACGAGGGAGAGGTTTCTCCATATTAACTTCAATCAAAACACGAGCAACATCAAATCTTAAACAGTTCAAAGTGGATGGATGAAGTTTCAAAGGCTTACCAACATGACTTGCTAGAAAACTAAGTCCCTTAAAGTAGAAGAGATGATTTGGAACATCCTTGAAATCAACCCATAAAGGAACAGAGAGAAGCTCATGTGATTGATATGTTGTTGATGGTGACCATTCAATAAAAATCATAGGTTTATCTCCAACATACCAAAACCGACGACGTAAGACACAATCAAGGACCTGAGAATTACCAATACAAAAAACAACAGCAGTAAGTTTCACAAAATCTTAAGTGTTTGCCAAATTATATTAACAATGCCATGGATAGAACCAATATTGGGAGCTTCACCAATAAAATGATCCACCATAAAATTACTCCATAGAGGTGTAGATGAGGCAAGGATACTAGAAGGTACAGAAGCATAAATAATTCCATCTGAAATCGTAGGAGTGATACCAAAATCAAGAACAGAAGATTCTGCAGATTTAGCAATATTGGTCCAAGAAGGCTTGACAGAGACAAGATGATCCAGAGCAGCAATAGAAGAAGAAACTGGAATAGATCCAGCAGAAGTAACGTTTAAAGCAGTTGGTGAGGGAGCAATCGGAACAGCACAATCACCAGAAACAACATCCAATTTTGGACCAGAGACATCGCAAGAAGTTGCAGAGGAAAGAACATCCATCGGAGCAATAGGAGCAACTAGCAAATCAGATGAGACAGCAATCAGCTCACCAGATAAAGCAATCAAAGAGATGGATTACGAAACATGATCAATGGAAGAAAATGGAAGAGCAACAACCGAAGAAATTGGAGTAATCTTCGAAGAATCGGAGCCACCAGGTAAGAACACCAGATTAGAAATCGGAGAAGATGGAGAGAAAGAGCTCGCATTGCCGGCGAGAGACCTCTGCCACGGCCACCGACGAAGATAAAACGAAGAAGAGACAGTTACGAAGAAATCGTCTCATAAAACACTACAGAGAAGAGAATGAGATTCACGTGCGAAATTGTTCAAAGAAAAAAATTTGTTTTATGATTCAACAGATTTCCTTTTTGTAATCAGCTGAAAAAATAAGTTACAAAACAAAGTATTCAAAAGCGTAAAATCTTTTAAGGTAAACAGCTTGGCTAGTCAAGGGGTGAATCTTTGAGCATTCTATTGCTATTTCTAATTTCTAATCTATTTCAAAAAGAAAAAATCGGACTTCAATATAATTTATTCCCTAACAAAGATACTTGTAGTCGATATTAAAAATTTATAAAATATTTGATAACGTTTGTATTAAAGATATAACCGTAACTTTAGGTTTAATTGGTCAGAGATTCAATTTCAATTAGAAGTTTTGGTGGCCGGAATATCATAATAAATCACGTGAATGAAGAATAAAATGATAAGAGAGATAAAAATATTAGTTACAAGACAAAGTGGCTGTTCAATACTTCAAGGGTCGGATTTGTTCTGACCGTTGGATCTTTAGATCGACGAGTGTGTATGATCCCACGTGTTTAAATATTATTGGCCACTAAGGTTTAAGCTGATCTGTTAGATATAATGGCTGAGTTGTCGTGTGACACGAGTCATCACTCTAACAACAGAGATTTATTGTCACTTGGTCAGTACGCGACCTTATGGCTCATAAAATTGGAAATTTTGTACGACTATAAAGTTTTTTTTCTAAAGTTGATGTTGAATGTTTGATATCCTTAATAGTGAGATTATAAAGATTTAGTTGATTCATATATTTAAATTGAGGAAATGATTTTAAAAGGTAAGTGAGACATAAACAAAATTAAAAATTTAAAAGTAGCTACTTAATTAATGCGTGATAAATGTATGTATATTTGATAAAAATGAAGAAGAAAAAAAAGAGTCGACTTATATGCGTGATGGTGTTAAGTTGGCTATAGTAACGAAATCTATATTTTATCAACATTATAATAGATCTGATTGATAAACCATTTAAACAGATTATCAAAAATAATAAACGATGATAACGAAAGTCATTTATAATGATTGAAGATAGTAGTTGATAAGAAAAATTTTATGAAAATTGTATGAAGATTAATATTGATTAGTGACATTGAGCAGTTTAATGAGATAAAATTTAGTAACATACAGAAATTAACAATAATTACATTATTAACAAAAGAATAACATGTAAAAATTAAATTAATATTATATATATAAGTGAATGGATTGTTTGTAAAATGCAAATGAAATATCTTTTTATCGGATGTCCCGAAGAGACATGAAATTTCTTAATAGTATAACAAATTGCATTATTAATAAGAATATATTCTTTTTTTTTTAATACAAACGATGGTGATTTTCCAAACGTTTATAAATAAGTTCAGTTGAAATCACTTTTCAAACAACCATAAATAATTTAAAATTATTGTTGTCTCTAAACGATCATTATTTCAAATAAAATACAGACTAATAACAAAATAAACATATAGTATGGAACGGCACTTTCAATGCTGCTACGAATCAGAGCCAATATTTTCTCATATAGCTCATGCATGTATGCGTTGTTCAGCCCATTTGGCCGGTGTAATGGTTATTTGTTTTATTATGCAATTTAGTGTGCTATACTTTTTATTTTATTATAAATTTGGGTTATATTCATCCTTTCATGATCAACCATGTGTACACACGCAATCCAGACGAATTTAAATTAGTTTTCTTAATATCTTCTATTGCAAATTGTAGAATATTCTATAATATTTTATGGATAATATATGAATATTTTACAGAATAAAATTTGTCAATGATGCCTTGTAAATCCACATGCAATGGTCTTTATCGATCCCCAAACGAAAAAGTATGGAGCGTTGTTCTCAACAAGAAACTCATGAAAATAATTATTACTATCGTACTTTCTAATTATAAATTTATAACTATATTTCGTTTTCTTTTTCTTTTTTGATAAAACTATATTTCATTTTCGATGATGTAAAAAAGTTATTATATAAATTGATTTTATGATATCATTTGTAGTTACTTTCTCTTTTTTTTTTTGGTCAACGACAAAAAATTTATAAATAATCAAAATAGGAAAAGTTTACATCAAAAATTATAAACTGTTTCTCTAATATGCCTAACAAAAACATCAATTTTATGATTTAAATATTTGAAAATAACAGAAAGCGAGATAAAAAAAAAAGGAACTTAGTCTAGATAGTTATATTTGTAGTTACTTTTTCAGTTACCCGTTTTAGAAAGGAAGAAATTTTTAATAAACTAATAATATATATATATATATATATATATATATATATATATATAGATAGAAAACATGAAATGTAAAATGAAACCTAATAATTACCATAAGCAGTCATAAAGATTTGCCACCACGCGTCCAAAGATTTTGGAACTATCAATGTAAAACATTTGTATTTGTCATATAAACTCGTAAATCGTAATGTATATATAGCTCAAATTAATAGTGGATGTGCATATGAGATTTATTCTAGTAGCAGCAGGTGATAAATCTACTAAAAATAAGTGTATTTACACATTTTGACCAGTTATGTGGCTAGTATGGACAAAAAATAATAGTGGATGTAATCATTTAATTTAGTGTGATTATTAAACTTATCATGTTTTCCTTCGAACTTTATGTCAAAATAAACCTTTTAACAAATAAAATAAAACTTTACGTCAAAATCGCAGATAAAATTGTAGGAGTATTCGTTATATATAGCTAAATAATAGTCGATTTCCACACACACAAAATGGATTATTTTTCTTAGTGGATAGGATTAAAATAATATGAATTTTGTTTAAAATTTTTTTGTCATTCAACGTCAATATCACACGTTGATTTCATATCTGTAAGAATATATATCTAAACACAAACAAAATGGACTATATTTTTGGATAAGAATAATAAACCTAATCTAGCTAGGGACTCAGGTTGTATACAGAATTCTAGTAATCTTCCTTCTTCAACTACCATCAGAATAACAAAATCAATATTGAAAATTATGGTTGAAATTTGAAAACATGGCTTGAGAATCACAATTTCATACACACACAAAAATAATATAAAATAAAGTATATTTAATCCCAACATATGCCGTAATTTGCCTTTATTTTTCGATTAAATTATTTTATAAAACGTATTATTATATAGGACAATGATTGTCTTATCTTTTGGTTAGAAACGCATATGGTACCCATCCACCCATTGTGACTCACAACAAATCAATTTATATTAAATGTCATATGTGAAAAAAAAACATATGTATACAGTTAATGTCTATATAGATGTATATTGATGCATGCATACATTTCATTATGTAAGAGAGATCTATAAAGCTAAATAAAAGTGCTTTTAACTAGAAGGAACGACAAAATTTGCAGAGAAATCCAAAAAACAACATTTGGTTTTTGTAATAGAGGAAAGCTTTTGGACATTTAACCAAAGCTTACTTTTGTTGTTCTTTCTTCTTCTTCTTCTTCTTCTCTTTTCCTAATTCTTCTGAGTGGTCCTATTGTTTTTTGGATCATTAGAGATGGATGCAGATGGAAACTTTCAGATTGGTAATAGTCATTACAATGGAGAAGAAGAAGAAGAAGCAGATCCAGAGAATAACACTTTGAACCAACCTCTTCTTAAAAGACATAGAACTCTTTCTTCAACTCCTCTTGCTTTGGTCGGTGCCAAAGTTTCACACATCGAGAGTTTAGATTATGAGTATGTGTTCTTTATCTTTCAGATCTTGCTTCTAAATTCTGAATCTCAAACTCAATCTCTTTCTCTTAAGTTTCATTTTTACTCTGTTTCTTTCAACAAATTTATTTATTTTATTATCAGATAATATTTACTCTAATCTCAATCTTTTTTTATAAAGTGCTCAAGTTTTACTTTATGTTTAGACAAATTGTCACTTTTAAAAGTATTTTGGTTCTTACTTTTCAATGTTACTCTGATTTTGGAAAATCTTCATTAAACTAAAGTAAATGAAACTGAATGGATTCTGGATCTTTTTTCTGATTTTCAGAATTGGATGAAAATTTTAATGATAGAGACATAAGAACTGTTGTGATTTCCAATCATATTGGTTAAGAAATAGGCCTACCTTTTGTAACTGGTTTGTATGATAAGTCTTGGTCTCAATTTCTTTCTATAAAGTATTAATCTTTACTCTATTTTCAGATAATCTTCATATTTATAAAATATTCAAGGAAAATCTTCACTGATGGAGACATATGAATTTTAGCAATATTATAATTTTTTCTACTTGAAATTTTGGAATTCTGCAGAATAAATGAGAATGATCTGTTTAAGCATGACTGGAGAAGTAGATCAAAAGCACAAGTGTTTCAATACATATTCGCAAAATGGACATTAGCTTGTCTTGTTGGTCTTTTCACTGGTCTCATTGCTACTTTCATCAATCTCGCCGTCGAAAACATCGCCGGTTACAAACTTCTAGCCGTTGGCTACTACATTGGTCAAGATAGGTATTGACTATTGAGCCAAATGTTGAAAAATGCATTCAAGCCCAAAGAAATTGAGTTACCTTGTATGATAAGTCTGTGTTTCAAATTAGGTATATGACCGGTTTGATGATCTTTACTGGAGCAAATTTGGGTCTGACTTTGGTGGCTACAGTACTTGTGGTTATATTTGCTCCTACCGCGGCTGGTCCTGGGATTCCAGAGATCAAAGCTTATCTTAATGGAGTTGACACTCCCAATATGTTTGGTTTCACCACCATGATTGTTAAGGTTTGTTCTTAATGCTTGAAATCTTGCCTCAAAGTTAATGTGAGATCTTTTGTTTGACTGACTGTTTTTCAATTAGATTGTTGGAAGTATTGGAGCAGTTGCAGCTGGACTTGATCTTGGTAAAGAAGGTCCATTGGTTCATATTGGAAGTTGCATAGCTTCTTTGTTAGGTCAAGGTGGTCCAGACAATCACAGAATCAAATGGAGATGGCTTCGTTACTTCAACAACGATAGAGATCGAAGAGATCTTATTACATGTGGATCTGCTTCTGGAGTTTGTGCAGCTTTCAGGTCACCAGTAGGAGGAGTGCTTTTTGCTCTTGAAGAAGTTGCTACTTGGTGGAGAAGTGCTCTCTTGTGGAGGACATTTTTCAGTACTGCAGTTGTTGTGGTTGTATTGAGAGCCTTCATTGAGATTTGCAATTCCGGTAAATGTGGTCTTTTTGGCAAAGGAGGACTCATAATGTTTGATGTGAGTCATGTAGAGGTTAGGTATCATGCAGCTGATATAATCCCAGTCACTTTGATTGGAGTCTTTGGTGGCATTCTTGGAAGCTTGTATAATCATCTTCTTCATAAAGTTCTTCGGCTTTACAATCTCATTAATCAGTAAGTGTGTTGCTTTTGAGTAAGAAAAGTTCAATAAGATTTAAGATTTTTACTTTGAATTAACATTGTTTGATCAAATCTTTGTTCAGGAAGGGTAAGCTTCACAAGGTGCTTCTAAGTCTTTCAGTATCTCTATTCACATCGGTTTGCTTGTATGGTCTTCCTTTCTTAGCTGAATGCAAGCCTTGTAACCCTTCAATTGATGAGGCTTGTCCAACAAATGGAAGATCAGGAAACTTCAAGCAATTCAATTGTCCAAATGGTCATTACAATGATCTAGCAACTCTGCTTCTCACAACCAATGATGATGCAGTCAGAAACATTTTCTCTTCAAATACTCCTAATGAGTTTGGTATGGTTTCTCTTTGGATATTCTTTGGTCTCTACTGTATTTTGGGGCTTATCACATTCGGTATAGCAACTCCGTCTGGTCTCTTCTTACCGATTATCCTCATGGGTTCTGCTTATGGTCGGATGCTAGGCCAAGTAATGGGATCTTACACAAACATTGATCAAGGGCTTTATGCAGTTCTTGGTGCAGCTTCACTCATGGCTGGTTCAATGAGAATGACTGTTTCACTCTGTGTTATATTCCTTGAACTCACCAACAATCTTCTTCTATTACCCATTACGATGTTTGTGCTTCTGATCGCTAAAACAGTTGGAGACAGCTTTGATCTAAGTATCTATGAGATCATTCTCCATCTTAAGGGCTTACCTTTCTTGGAAGCAAATCCAGAGCCATGGATGAGGAATCTCACTGTAGGTGAGCTTGGTGATGCAAAGCCTCCTGTTGTAACACTTCGTGGAGTAGAAAAAGTCGCAAACATAGTTGATGTCCTAAAGAACACAACGCACAACGCATTCCCAGTATTAGATGGAGAAAATGGTACAGAGCTCCATGGTTTGATCTTAAGAGCTCACTTAGTTAAAGTTCTGAAAAAGAGATGGTTCTTAGATGAGAAAAGAAGAACAGAAGAGTGGGAAGTTAGAGAAAAGTTCACACCAGTTGAATTAGCTGAGAGAGAAGATAATTTCGACGATGTAGCAATTACAAGCTCAGAGATGCAAATGTATGTTGATCTTCATCCTCTAACAAACACTACACCTTATACAGTGTTGCAGAGTATGTCTGTGGCTAAGGCTTTGGTGTTGTTCCGGTCAGTTGGTCTCAGACATTTGTTGGTAGTTCCCAGAATTCAAGCTTCAGGAGTGAGTTTTCTTTTTCTTTACACTTTTTCTTCACTGTCTTCTCTTGAGAATTAGCTTTTGTTGATCAAAAATTATGTATTGTGTTTGGCAGATGTCACCAGTAATAGGGATCTTAACAAGGCAAGATCTAAGGGCTTATAACATTCTACAAGCATTCCCTCATTTGGATAAACACAAAAGTGGAAAACTTCATTGAATTATGGCTAAAGCAAAGAAGCTCTACTCTTATTGGTTTGTGTGATTTGGCTTCTCTTTCTCCATTCTTATTATATTCTGTCCAGTTTTGTTTGCATTCTTTCTTCAACACCAAAAAGGAATATAATAGAATAAGCTATTTCATAGATTTCTACTTGTAAATCTCTTTTTTTCTTCCTCACAGAACGATTGAAAAGAATAAAAACAGTTTGAATATACCTCTGGATTTTACAACTCTGTTTAAATGTAAGGATTTTGAGATTAAACTTAGTAAACCAAAAATTCCGAGTCATTACAAAGGACATGAGAACTCTCTTTAACTCATATCAACCACCAAATCTATGTACAAATTAAATCAAAAATCTTTCGTCCAAAACTGTTGTAAGATGACTAAACTTTGGTGCCAGCTAAGCTCCATACACGCAAGCTTCCACTCTTGTCTCCACTGAATAACAATCCTTCAGGACCAATTGTGAATGTGCCGATCGTCTGCGTAGAGAACATCTTTCCTCTTTCTTTAAAACTGTGTAAAAACAAAACAAATACCAATTAGTTAATCCATTGATTAAAAGATAAGAGTAAATATAATTGGAGATATCAAGCTTCACTTACGATGGCAAGTCGTAGATGCCAACTGTTCCATTTTGGTAAGAACAGAACATGATCGGTTTAGCCTCTGCATCGTGAATCCCGCAAAGAGCATGAACACTCTGTTTCAAACCAAAATATAATCAGAATCCGAGTGCTATTGTTGTTGTTAAGAAGAATGGCAAAAGAGGAAACTATACTTTTACCTGTTCTTGTCTGCGAGTATGGATGACTTTCAAGCTTCTATCTTCAGATAAAGCCCAAACTTTTATGGTCCCATCCAAGGAAGACGATATCAGACATTGGTCCCAACATAAGAGTGACGTGACAGTGTCGCTATGTTGCCTCAGAGTCATTATACATTGCAAGGTGTTGAGATCCCACACCTGGTATTACAACAAACAGAATTGATTGGATTACATTCGAAATAAGATTAAAGATGAAATTATGTCAGTAGCAATCGGTTCTTACCTTTATTGTTTTATCCACAGAACCAGAGTATAGTAGCTGGCCTCCAACAGCAAAACAAGTGACTTCACCGCTGTGATGTTCCTCAAGAGATTTGAAGTATTTGAAAGGATCAGACTCGGAGTCAGTAGCTTTCCAAACTGATATACTACCAGACTGTGATTTCCAAAAGGAACTTAAGTTAGATCCAACATCCAACAAAGAACTAAGACATGTACAGAGAGATGGAAAACAAGTTAAACTGCTTACACTTGTTCCAGCAAAAAGCATTCCGTTTGCAGCAGTCATTGCATTCACTTGACCAATCACCCCGTCAAGATGCAGATCTTGACTAGTTTGAACATTAAAAGCCTGCAGCATTGCAAAAACATAAGCTTTGAGAACAGAACCAATATGGAATTAAAATTAAAGAATGCATATTTGTATTAAGAGACACTGTAAACTAACCTTTACAGCGTTTTTCAAGCCAAGGAAAACCCATGGACCTTCATTAATTAAAGACCCTGCTTCTGCATAGAGATTGGTGGTATGTACACACTGACCAGTGTGGCAGTCCCAAATATGCAATGTACCATCGCTACTGACTGAAAACAGTTTATCTGAACCCTGAGGGAGCGCAATCCCCTTTATATTCTGTAAACAAGAAGTTAAATTTAATAGAGTAAAACACCAAAAGGATTTCATTGAAATACATATACTGGAAACGTACCTTCTTGTGTCCATCAAGAGCAGCAGCCATTATCAATCCAGGGAAACAAGACCAAGAGTGTAAGAACTGACATTGGTCACTCTTCTTGCAATTTCCAGCTTTCCAATACTTACAAACAATTGTTTTAAAATTGGGACTGCCGTTATCCTTTCTTGGCTGGCTTGAACCACAGTAACCATTGTTTCCATTCTTCCTTGGCCTGTTGCCTTCTGATGCATTGTAATCTTTTGACGTCCAAACCAGATTCTTTGAAAACTTGTTTGGACCTTTCTTCATGCCATTGTTATAAGGAACATAAGGCCTTCTCTGAACTATATCTGCAGCGTAATCATGTTGTCTTTCAACTCCGAAATTCCTTACGTGTGAGTATCTCCTTGGCGCCTTGTAACTCATACTAAACATTGAGAAAATAGTAATTTTAGCAGACTGAACCATGAAGTCGAGCAATGTTGCTTCATCCATGATGATCCGTACATAAATTCCCGAACGGCTCGAAGTAAGAAGAGGACCAGAAACACCAATCCTCTTTTTGTAACCCCAAGTTCACGTTGAAAATCCAAGTATCATAGAGCATCACGTCCACAGAAAAACAAAACCTAAGAAATCTAATCTCACAATTTCCATCCAGAGCCCTAAACTAAATTCCACTAAACACCGCAAAATCGCTTCAATTCCAAACAAGCCATAGTGGACGATCGAAAATCCAAGTATCCAATAGCAGTAGGCATGCCTCGATGATTTTCTAACCGTGCGTTCATGATTATCAAAACCCTAAATACAACGATAACAACAACCGCCCATGAAGTGATCTAAATCAAATCTATCAACATTATCGGTGAAACCCTAGCTTTCTGGTATCGATGAAAGTAGGAGGACGAAGAAGTTCGAGAAGAAGCGGAAACCCAAAGTGAAAGCAGGAAGACGACATCATCATAATCTCGGAGAAAGCGTAGTCGAAGAAGAAGCAAACCTGAGAGATAACGCGTACGGAGAATCTAGGTCTTCGATTGGAGAAAGCGAAAGAGAGTCGAAAACTCGACGAAGAGGTAACGATAAAAAAAACAAAAGGAACGAGACGAATGAATAATGCCCAAATTACCAACGGTGTATAAATAGAAGTTTATAGCTGAGCGTGGAGGTTACGCTACCATGATTTTCATATTAGGCCTAATTTAGGCCCATTGTTACGCGAGTTTGATATATTGAGCCCAATTCCAGATTTTCGTTCTTTCACGCCATTTGCAACACCTATCAATTAGATTACTTACAAGTACAAGTAACAAATATTAATAAAAAAATTTGTTAATGCTTCACTCGTTACATATTATAATTATAAATATCCTGAAATTGAACTTAACACTTTAAAATGACAAAACTAAATTGTTTTTTTAATAATAATTACATGTTAAATCTAATATTTATATATTTATCACAAATATCTTCTACCTCAATTCACAATTATTTGTTAAAACTTTAAACAATTATACTAAAATACAATATTTGGTTGTTGTATGCTTAAAATCAAATTGATCTAACTTTTTATAATTTTTATATATCATTGTTTTTTATTCTTTCGTATAAATAATATTAAGAAAATTTAATTAGCGATTTTGAACGATTAACATTTTTCATTTTTGCAAGTATTTATTTTGATAAGTGCTTAATTTAAGCAATACAAATATAAGTTAAATTTTATTATTCGAGCAAGCAAAATCGAACCATAAGTATATGTGTAACGTTCCGACCGCCATTTTAATGGGCTCCACGTTCTTTTCGGGCCCGTGAGCCCATCTTACCGATTGACAGGTCGGTATGCTACGTCCGAGAGGCTTTAAAGACTTGTTTACCGACTCAACAAATCACCACATGATCTTTTCCCGTGTTTTGTCCTCACTCACACGGTTCCAAAAATCATTTCCCGAGAGGTCACCCATCATTTGATTATTTCCGCTTAAGCACGCTTAACCCTGGAGTTTTCTTTGGACAAGTGACCGAAAAGATAAGTGCAATTTGGTGATATAAGTGGCCAAATCAATTCTTTTAAATTTCTCTGCATGCACCACCATACATTATATATTTCTAGAAACCGAGGTGTTACAATTCACCCCACTAACAGACCGCAACATTGCATACCAAGATCGTTACCCCCTTGACGGTGTGAGCCCTCTAGACTCCATACTCTACTGGATTTGGCTCTGATACCACTTGTAACGTACCGACCGTCGGGCTAGTAAGATGGACCCACGTATCCGGAGAAGACGTAGGTCCATTATGGTGACGGTCGGGGCGTTACAACGAAAATGTGCAATTACTAAAATATGGAATTTATTGTATCCCCCTCTCAATAGTTGATCTTTGAAGTCCAAACATTTTCACAAAGTTTGTTCATCACCCAAGTTGAGACTGAAGGAATTAGTCATGATCTTAAGTTTATAAGAACCTTTTAAGTGAGTTAGAGGGTTTGG
>OVAX01003248.1:0-21295 GCA_900406405.1 Lepidium africanum
CTATTTAATAAATGATTCCATACAGTTTCAGTTCCGGCAAATTTCGTATTCTTGCACTTCCGACAAGGATAGAACATCTTACCCGATTCAAGCTTGAGTTCGATTTGACTGGCTTAGTACATGAATATTTCTAGCCCGTTCATATACTCTTTTGTCACCATTCTGGTAGCATCTCTATGCATATACATCCACTTCCATAACTCGAATATTTTTTGGTTGGTTTGTGTTGTGAATTATGAGAAGAGACCTCCACCTTATATGGGCAAAAATTTAATAATGATTTTACAACATTAAAACAAATATGAGTAATTTACAACATATGTAAAGAGAATTTATTGTAAACGACTCGCAAAGTAAAGACGTATTTACAACGAAAACAAATATTTTGAGACGTTTTTACGACATATATTAAATTTGTAACAACCAATTATATGTATTGTGTAAAACGTGTTTACCAAATTTTCAAATTCGTCTTTAAATCGTTGTAAATATATTTCGTCGTAATCGTGTTGCAAATTAGAGACGTTTTTACAACGAATCTGTTCAAACATGCTAAAACGTTGTAAATTCGTCGTAAAATACCTACGTTTTTACAACTAAATTTGACGTTGTAAATTTACAACACTCTTACAACGAATCTTGTTTTCATCGTAAAAATATTGGTAAAATGTCTCTAATCTTTTGCGTTGTAAAAGTGTCGGTAAAAAAACGTCCCTAAACTAATGTTCTCTTGTAGTGTCAACAGTATACTCTTTTTGTTTTTTTAATTTACTTTTTGTTAGGGACGTTAATGTAGAAATAAAAGTAACCTAAGCAAAATGAATAGAGTGTAACATAATAAGTTCAGGAACTTCATAGGATCTTATAAGCCAGATTAAGCTTAAAACCAAAGTTAATTAAACCATATCCATGCAAAAGCTTAAATCTGAAAGATCACATCAGACTTTTGTTTTTTTAAAAGTGACGGGTCCCATTCATCTTCCTTCACTATTTTATCATCTTTACAAATTATAGAATATTAAGGAGTGTTATTAGATCTAGATTTTAAAAAAGTTTTAGTGACGTGAAAGTAATTAAGATTTTGAAAGTTTTCTATATTTTAGAAATTTTTTAATGAGTTTTAATGACTTTTACCTTAGATTTTTAAAGTTTTCTGCAGAGTATTGACTATTCTTATAAATTCTTACATCTATTAATTTTCACATACAAAATATTAAATATATTATATAGTGTGTTTTTATATAATTTTTATAGAGTATTTAAAAAAACCATAAATTGTACCAATATTTTTTCAAACTTGAAGGTATGTCAAATTTTATTACTAATTATTTTATTGTTATTATTATTATTTTTTCAGATTAATTATTCTTGATTTTTCTATTTTTAAGAAAATTTTTATATATTTTTTAGTTATAGTTAATGACTTTAAGAATATCTCATTAAGATACAATACTTTTGAAGATTGTGTTTTGTAAAGGAATATGTATGAAATCAACAAACCAATAACACAATATTTTAATTCAATGACTTTAGGAGACTCTTTCATGACAAACCAATAACACAAAACTTTTATAGACTTTATGAAATCATGAACCAATAAATCTAGACTTCTAATGATTTTAGAAGAGTTTTTTCAAATATATAAACTAATAACACCAAACTTTAATAGAGTTTTAGAAAATCTTGATTCAATAACACTAGAATCTTAATAACTTTTAAATCTTTATAACTCCATCTAAATACATAAACCAATAACACTTCCTTAGAATCAACAAGTTAACTCAACAAAAACTAGTGAATGTATTTAGAATTTTCAAAATAATTAGAAGAAAACCAGATGTATTTTTATATTTTAATAACAAAATCTCTTGACCACTCACATGCCCAAGCGATTTAGCATCTTTTAAAAATTTTAAACATTTTTTAAATATTCGACCAAAAAAAAAGGTTTTTTAAATATTTTTTTGTCAGAAAAAGTTTTTTAAATATTGTTGACAAAAAAGTATTTTAAAGTTTGTTTTTTTATGTTTTATTTGTGTAAATAACATACAATACAATATTGTATATAACATACAATATTACTTACAAACATAAAAGAACAAATTTCTGTGAAATTTTAGTGCACGTAGTTATATATACAATTTCTTCAGTTAGATTTTTCTGCAGCATCATATTCAAATAAATCTTTTAATTTGAAAATTTCTTTCAATTTTTCATATCAGTTTCGTGAGCGCAGTTCTTATCACTTTCACCAACCAACATCAAAGAGGAATTCTGCAAAATCGAAAGTTCTATTTAGAAACAAAATTTCTATTTGGAAACGAAATTTTAATTAAACGAAACTTGAATACCTGACTTCCAGCTACGATTATGTTGTTCCAAGGATCCACAACACAATTTGTAATTGTTTCAGACAATGAAACAAAATTGTCTCTGTTCTCATCTTTCTGTGAATCCACATAGTTAACGTGGCAAGGCGACATGGAGCTTGCATGAAAATCAAGAACATGAATCCTTCTTTATTCATAGACCCAACTACGTATATCTGCAATAAAAAATTGTCTCTGTTTTCTTTTCCAGTTCATTTTATTTGTATTTGTCCATTTCGATCTTTGTTTTACTTTAGTAGCTAGATTAAATTATGATTGCAAAATGCCAAATGGTGAAATGAAATCTATGGTTGTGTCCAAATAACAAGTGATAATGTTTGTAAAAGTGTTTTTTTTTTCTCCTTTCATGAAAAAATTCGTGATTTAAGTTGGAATCTTATGAATTACTTAAAACTAGTTGGGCTAAATGTCGATTTTAGCTTTACCTTTACCCTAAGAAGTTAGAACTAACAGCAATGACCAAAATCTAGTCCTTTATAATATGTAATAACAATATCAATTATAAATCAAATTACTATAGATATTTTGATGAAGATTAAGAATACCAATCTAAATATGTAAGAGTGACTGTATCACGTTTAAGACGACAAGGACCACGATCATAAATTATTTACAAACTCCAAGTTTACTTTTTGATTTGTCATCTATGTCTGTCCTAAAAACAGCAAATGTCGCTATCTGTCCATGCCAATTGAAAGTGCAAGTCCATCTTGTTGTTTTATGGAAATTGACACGAAACTTGAACTCAAAACTTTGTCCATATAAGACTGCTCTTATCCCAAAATATTTATCTTTGTTCATGCAAAGCAGAATCAATAGTGCACCTGTGTTTAGATGTGATTTTGACGAACCAAGTGGTAATCTGGTAGTAGAGAGTGGCTTGGGATAAAGTGTATATTCATTAGTCATGAGTTTGATTATGTCAGAAACTAAGTTGCTGCTGTTTTGGCAAACCGAAATTCAATTGAAATCGAATATTTGTAAGTAATTATTGGATACTACATTTCTAAAACTAAAAAAAATCGACACAAATAAAACCGAAAATCTGAGTGACTAGGAGTTTAGGACTAATGGATATACATGTTTTAAATTTTGTGAAATAATATTATTTTTGTCCAAATAATAATACTATTATATCCTTTAATTAGTCAATATTCATTTTAATAATTTATTTTCTCTTGTTTTTTTTTTCCGAATTCTTGATGGCAACGGGTGAAATGATATCTCTAATGTCTAATCGTGGCAAATTAGAGTATCTGTAAGAGTTTTGTTCTTTTTAATAAATTCGTAGAGTTATAGATCTATTTGGAAAATACTCTAAACTATTGGGGCTAAATGTAAATCTTGCCTCTGTATACCTTCTTCACTCTCTAGTCTAGACTCTTTACCTAAGATCAACTTTTGTTTTATTGAAATCGATCTCCGGCTCCTCCAGTCCTCTGTTCACACTCTCCGGCAACATCCATTCAATTTACATTTGGCTGAAAACATGAGGTAAATGTTCGAATTCTAGGGTTTTTGAAATTTACTCAAAGGAATTGTAAACCTCGAATTCGATTTGGTGTATGTTGGCTAATTCCACAAAAGAGTTTTGTGTGATTTGTGATCTGAGTTTGACCTCCCCGTCACTAGACCAGAGGGTTTTGTGTGATTTGGCTAATTCCTCAAAAGGGCTTGGAATGTATATTTAGTCGTCGTATAATGTACCAAGTTTGTGTTAATCTTCTCTTATGGTGTGTGATTTGGGTGCTCTGTTGCACAAAGTTCATTGAGTAGAGGAATAGAGTATAATACAACTGTTGTTTTCACTTTGTATGCAGTCATAACCCGGAGGTTCTTTGGGCTCAGCGTTCTGATAAGGTTTACTTAACTGTTGCCTTACCTGATGCAAAGGACATTTCAGTCAAGTGTGAGCCTCAGGGTCTATTCAGTTTCTCTGCTCTTGGTGCTCAAGGCAAGCGCTTTGAATTCAGCTTGGAGTTATATAGGAAGATTATGCCAGTAAGTGTCATTACCTTGGTTCCGAGTTTTATAGCGTTCACACATACTTCTTTTAACAAATGTCCAATGCTATGCAATATGTATGATGCAGGAATATAAGCAGAATGTGGGGCTAAGGAACATCATGTTTTCGATTCAGAAAGAAGAGAAAAGCTGGTGGACACGACTGCTAAAATCAGAAGAGAAACCTGCACCGTACATCAAAGTTGACTGGAATAAATGGTGTGATGAGGATGAGGAGGTCAACTGTAAGTCTTATGTTACAAGCTAAAGTTCTCTTTTCTGCTCATTCTCTATGGAATAATCCAAAATGTTCTTGTATTTACTTTCCAAAGAGCCGGATTTCACTTTTTTATGGATGAGCCCTTGTACTCAACTTGCCATATCTCGTGTTCTCACACGCTAAATTAAGTAAATTTGCACCAATTTTGGAGACAACAGATAGAAAAATCACTACTGGTCTGATCTCTTTCATCATTTCTAACGATAGTATCGCTTCTGTTTCAGCTGAACCGGCCTCTGATGATGAGAGTGCAGTAAGTGTTTTCTTAAATTATCACTTATTACTTTGTCTGCAGATTATTAAAGCCACCCTCTTTGATTAGTTTCCCTCTTTATTTTCATAGTTTGTTGATCAAGATGGTGAGAGCAGCGATGATGATGGATTGCTCTGTAAGTTTCAACATTCTTGACCTTCTTACTGTAATGATACTTATAACAACAGATCACACGTTACATAAATGCATACCTGTAAGTAGAGACTGTGTGAAGGTTGATGGAATATTGTCCTGAAGGCCATAGTTGTAGTGGCATTATCCTATGAATTCAGTTCTTGTTGGTGCCAAATATAAAGCTGAACTTTTCTGTAGACCTCTTAATATGTAACTTTTGGCCTATTGTGATTACTGATCTTAAACATTATATTTGGTCAGATCTTCCTGATCTGGAAAAGGCAAGAAGCAAATAGCTTAACCGCAACATCAACCAACCAACTCAGTTTCAGAAGCTGAAGAAAACATAAAAGACTAAGAACTGAAGCAGAGTGGTTTAAGATGATCCGGTTTGTTTTGTACCTGACTAACTAGTGCCTGCGGTTTACTCGGTTTAACCTCTGAATGAGGCTTCGTACGAGAATCAGCTAATTTTCCAGTTTCTCTAACTGAATCTACATTAGTTTTTGTTTTGTCCGGTTGGTCCACATCAGATACGTCTTCTAGGTTTGGTCCCGACCAAGAGTAGTAGCTAGTAAGTCATGTAAGCACTGGGATCTAGTCACATTTCATTAGCTCTTATTGATATGGAGCTTGTGCTTTATAGTTTGTGTGGATAATTATGGTAGATCAGATATATTTCCACCGACAGGAGACAAAACCATAGCAAGATAAATGCATGTAGTAATGCGTGAATTTGACATATGTTGGATATCGTGAAGAAAGTTAAAATATTACATAATCTTAGTCCAACACAAAGAATATTCGTACTAGTACGAAGTCCAAAAGATGGAATATTCTTTACTCAGATAGTTAATCATATTATACTTGACTTCTTTACATGCATTACACACATTGAATCATCCTTAAAAGTTGGATATTGTGACAAAATATATCGAATATTATGTTTGAAATTTCAATGTTTGGGCACCAAATATTGGAATTAACAAACAAGAATATGACCAGTTTATTTTATATTTTTTACTGTATACATATACAAGTGTGTCTGACTTTAAGTGGACTTACCATCTGCCACTAGGTTAAAGACCACTTGCCATTGAATATCACGATTAACATGTTAAAAAAAAAACGATTTGACTATCTTACCAAATACAAAACTTAATCCAATTTGTGAAATTTTTTATTGTAATTTGTTGTTGATTCACCACAAGAATTAAACCAGTTCTTCAATTAAAAATACATGAAGAAGACAATGAAGGGACGTAATCTCATAATCCTTTACCTACTTTGTTTACCAAACAAATCTCAACTTGTGGCTCAGTTGTTACACTGACTCTTAATACGACGTCGTTTCATAAGAAAAAACAAAACAAAAATGTAAAGCCCACCAACTCCAAGTTGGGCCCCACCCACCAATCCCGGTACCTCCTTCACCTCATGTTATACTTTTATACATATCACACCAACTCCCCTCCTCTCCCTTCACGTTTTTAATCCCCTCTTATATATCTTTTTCTTTTTGTTAGAGACCACACAATTAATCGTTCTAGTAGCCAAGTTTCTATAGGTAGTAAGACTCGATCTTTAAGTGTGATAATGTCTCTTTAGTGGACTTACCACATCAGTTACAAATAGGAGAGATCTAGAATTATGTTTAGTGGGGATAAACATAAAAGAAAACAATAATATAGGAGTATTTTTAAAAATTGGACTAAAATATGGAAGTAAAAATAAAAAAAATTGTGGGGGCAAACATGAAAAAAAAACAATAATATAAGGGTATTTTTAAAAATCTGACAAAAATATACACTAGAAATTGTAAAAAAAAAGAAATGTTTGTGGGGACAACTACACTCACAATCTCTAACGTTTATGTGTCGGTGCTTATAGATAATTTTGTTTAATGAAAACATTATCAACACTAGAAGTATTAAATTAGTCAAAAAAAATTTCTTTCTAAATCGGTTCAACAAATCTACAAATCAAAAGTTATGAATATTTTTGATATTGCACATCTGATTTATTTTTTGGAAACCCTTCAACATAAGAGAACTCATTATTATTTGTTTAAAAATTCTAGTAGTACCATTAGATTATATTCGTGCTATTATTTTAGAAATATTTAGCATAATAAATTTCTAACCAGCTTAGAAATTTAGTTTAGAAACTTTGTAGTCTCATGTCATCAATACAGTTATTTTTACTATCTAACTCATCGTTATAAATAAACGTATAATTTTCAAATGTTTGTACATAATTGACCATCACCTTAATTTTACATTTTCCATTTTCGAAGCTGAAACATACATCAAACCCTGAGTTAAAACGTGCTAAATACATCAAACTTTGAGTTCTACCATAATTATGTAAGAATTTTAGTAATGGATTGGCCAATTGTGATTTAATATTTACATTAAAAAAAGTGCTAAATACATGTATTATACCTATATACACAAAATTATTTAATTATTATATGATGATGATTTTGGATGTGTATGTATTATATTAATTTAATCGAAAAAATTATATCGCCACCACCAGGGAGAGTGAACGATGTACAATTGATTTGCTATAAATAACTAAGAGCATAGCCACTCTCCATCGTCGCTCTCTCTTCTTATCTCTCTGATATCTCTTTTCTCCGATTCTATCTCCTTAAGGTACGCTTCCGATTTTCCATGGCTTCCGCATAACTATTTCTCTCTTTCCTTTTCATTCTCTTATTTAGCTTTCGTCATTTTGTTTTCCTCTCTGATTACCCACCCCCATTTCAATTTTCAATTTTCTCTGATTTCAGTTCTTCGCGTTGTGAGTTTTAATAATTACATCTAATTCGGTGAGTTAACATATTATGTCAATCACAGATCTGGCTGGCTTTTTGATTTGATCAAATTTGTAGATCTAGCACCGGAATCTCTGTTTTTTTTTGAGTGGTTGTGATCATCTTTAAACGATTTGTTTCTAGGTTTTCTGCGTTCGATCCGTTTTATAGTATATCTCGCTTAGTGATTCGTGATATCTATATACGGAAATTGTTTGTTTCATCTTTAAAATCTTAGACTCTGCTTTTCAGTGGACTTATTTCATAAAAAATTCAATCAATGCGACAAAAGCTGCAAAAATTTGTATTTGTTTTTACTTTTTTTTTCAATGATTGAATGTTAAAGCCGTCTTTAGTTGGTGGCTTTCATGAATGGTAACTTCACCAGTTTGTTTCTTTTAATATCAAATGTGAGGACAAGACTTACATTTTTAGGATTATGCTTTTGGCTTGATGGCTATTTTCGATTTTGTTTGTGGTTAAATGTAGTTAAAAAACAAACAAAAAATCAAAATGGCTTCCCACATTGTTGGATATCCTCGTATGGGACCTAAGAGAGAGCTCAAGTTTGCATTGGAATCTTTCTGGGATGGCAAGAGTAGTGCTGAGGATTTGCAGAAGGTGTCAGCTGATCTTAGGTCAGACATTTGGAAACAGATGTCTGCAGCTGGGATTAAGTACATCCCAAGCAATACCTTTTCTCACTATGACCATGTGCTCGACACCACCGCCATGCTCGGTGCTGTTCCACCTAGATATGGATATACCAGTGGTGAGATCGGGTTGGATGTTTACTTCTCTATGGCCAGAGGAAACGCCTCTGTTCCGGCTATGGAAATGACCAAGTGGTTTGACACCAACTAGTGAGTTTTCTACTCTTTTATCTTGTGTGTTCTTGCAGTGACATTGTTAGTGAATTTGTGAGTTGTGTTGTAACGTACTTTTGTTTGTTGCAGCCACTACATCGTCCCAGAGTTGGGCCCTGAAGTGAAGTTTTCTTACGCATCTCATAAGGCTGTGAATGAGTACAAGGAGGCCAAGGCGGTATGCACCATCACTCACTAATATTCCCGTTTGAACATATTCACAGATATCCTTTTTTTTTTCTACTATTAGTGTTGGAATATGACAATGCGGTGTTGTTGATGCAGCTTGGTGTTGACACCGTCCCTATTCTTGTTGGCCCTGTCTCTTACTTGCTTCTTTCGAAGCTTGCAAAGGGTGTTGACAAGTCATTTGATCTTCTCTCTCTTCTCCCCAAAATTCTCCCAGTCTACAAGTAAGAGATTACTCCTGCTGTAATAGTCAACTGTTCTTTTTGAAGCTGTGAAATATATTTCTGACACACCTTTGGAATGATGATTCTGTGCTCAGGGAAGTTATTGCGGAGCTCAAGGCAGCTGGTGCTACCTGGATTCAATTTGATGAGCCTCTTTTTGTCATGGATCTTGAGGGTCACAAACTGCAGGCTTTTAGCGGTGCCTATGCTGAGCTTGAATCAACTCTATCTGGTCTGAATGTTCTTGTGGAGACCTACTTCGCTGATATCCCTGCTGAAGCATACAAGACCCTCACTTCCTTGAAGGGTGTGACTGCATTTGGATTTGACTTGGTTCGTGGCACTAAGACCATTGACTTGATCAAAGCTGGTTTCCCCCAAGGCAAGTACCTTTTCGCTGGTGTTGTTGACGGAAGGAACATCTGGGCCAATGACCTCGCTGCCTCTCTCATCACCTTGCAGTCACTTGAGGGTGTTGTTGGTAAAGGTATTCTTCTTTTCCAGAATCATCTGCATCATTTTCGTCTCGACACTCAATTGGAAGTGTATATTTTTTTTTTTTTTTTTTTTTTTTTAACTCCCCNTTTTTTTTTTTTTTTCTTTTCATTAACTCGCCTTTGTGCATTGGTGCAGACAAGCTTGTGGTCTCAACTTCTTGCTCTCTTCTCCACACTGCCGTTGACCTTGTTAACGAGACTAAGCTTGATGCCGAAATCAAGTCGTGGCTAGCTTTTGCTGCCCAGAAGATTGTTGAAGTTGACGCATTGGCTAAGGCTTTGGCCGGTCAGACAAATCAGGTATTGCAAAAAATCTAGTGAACCATTAATTTTTCTTAAAAAAACACACTACAAATCTCTAATTTGTCTATCTTTCAGGCTTTCTTCGGTGCCAATGCTGATGCTTTGTCTTCGAGGAGGTCTTCCCCAAGAGTCACTAACGAGGCTGTCCAGAAGGCTGTAAGTCATGCGTCAAACTCGAGCGTTATTCACATTGAGTGCCCTTTATACCGCAATATTTGTATTGATAATTCCTGTTATCCCAGGCTTCTGCTCTGAAGGGATCAGACCACCGTCGTTCAACTGAAGTCAGCGCAAGGCTAGATGCTCAACAGAAGAAGCTCAATCTTCCAATCCTCCCAACCACAACTATTGGGTCCTTCCCACAGACCGTGGAACTCAGGAGAGTTCGCCGTGAATACAAGGCGAAGAAGTTAGTCTACTATCTTCAATCTTTCGGCATTGATCCTTTAAGCAAGTTTTATAAGTTCATCGTGATGCTAACTGGAACTCCTTAATGTCTCTTCTAATAGAATCTCTGAGGAGGAGTACGTCAACGCCATGAAGGCAGAGATCAAGGCAGTTGTAGACATTCAGGAGGAACTTGACATTGATGTTCTTGTTCACGGAGAGCCTGAGGTGAGTCTTTCTCTGTTTCTAAACAGTTCTACTGACCATGTTCTGTTTCTGACTCGAGCCATGATATGACGACTTTGTAGAGAAACGATATGGTTGAGTACTTTGGAGAGCAATTGTCAGGATTCGCATTCACAGCAAACGGATGGGTGCAATCATATGGATCTCGCTGTGTGAAGCCACCAGTCATCTACGGTGACGTGAGCCGTCCCAAGCCAATGACAGTCTTCTGGTCCTCAACAGCTCAGAGCATGACCAAACGTCCAATGAAGGGTATGCTTACAGGCCCAGTCACAATTCTCAACTGGTCTTTTGTCAGAAACGACCAGCCTAGGCACGAAACCTGTTACCAAATCGCTTTGGCTATCAAAGACGAAGTTGAAGACCTCGAGAAAGGTGGTATTGGAGTCATTCAGATCGATGAAGCCGCACTTAGAGAAGGATTGCCTCTTAGGAAAGCCGAACACTCATTCTACTTAGACTGGGCTGTTCACTCTTTCAGAATTACAAACTGTGGTGTCCAAGACAGCACTCAGATTCACACTCACATGTGTTACTCAAACTTCAACGACATTATCCACTCCATCATCGACATGGACGCTGATGTCATCACCATTGAGAACTCTCGTTCAGATGAGAAGCTTCTCTCAGTGTTCCGTGAAGGAGTTAAGTACGGTGCTGGAATTGGTCCTGGTGTTTACGACATTCATTCTCCAAGAATACCATCCACAGAAGAAATTGCAGACAGAATCAACAAAATGCTTGCAGTGCTCGAGCAGAACATCTTATGGGTTAACCCTGACTGTGGTCTGAAAACAAGGAAGTACACTGAGGTTAAACCAGCACTTAAAGCCATGGTTGATGCGGCTAAGCTTATCCGCTCCCAGCTCTCTAGTGCCAAGTGAAGAGCTTGAAGACATTATTTCTACTCTTTTCCGATTTTTCTTCATGGTTTGTGTTTATTCAGTTTCAATAACTTTTCTTCCAAAAAGAAAATATTTTAGCCAAAATAGGTTTTGAGGAAATGAAGTCACTCTATGGCTTCATCTTTTATATTTCTTTAAAGGCAATGTTTTATGTATCTTCATTATCTCTTATGAAATATGTGCTTCTTTGTTTCTTGAACGAGAATACGAAGATATTAATTCTTATACAAAACTCCTAATAAGGAAAAACTTGAAATTACCAAAATATGTCACTACTATTGTAGAGAACTGAAGTACTTAGTTGACAATAATTTTCCATTTATAAAACCTTTTTCAAAATGTTTTTTTTTGATCACCGATAAATCCGTGACTCGCAAAGAGAGGCCATGACATCCAATCATATATATCCACGTCATCAATTTGTGTCACAGGAGCTGACGTGTCACTCAAATATTCATCTCTTTTTAAAAAGAATCAATCAACTGAAAAAAGAACTTTTTGCAGAATAAGTCTAAATACACAGAAATTTTATTTTATTTATTTTAATTTAATTTTATTTCTTTTTTATTTGCCGTATAGTATTTTTTATTTTATTTCTAAAAAAGGTCGAGATTTATTATTATCAGAATAAAATAAATAAATAGAGGTATCCTGCGCTGACGTGTCTCCCTCAGTTTCAGTTTTCGGACATTAGCTGACTGTATGACTTTGTCTTACGCTGACGTGTCACTAGTCACCACGTGTCAGCACGAGGAGTCTTTGTTTGTAAAGCAAACCAGTTAGGTGGCTATAGAGATGAGATTTGTTATGACTTCATTCTCTTCTCCGATTCTTCATCACGTCATCAAGGGCTTTATCGTCATTTTCTCTAATTTAATATCTTATTACTGAATTACCCTTAACCTCGGAGATCTCTCTCCACCCTCTTTCAGAAACTTTTATACGCCTCTGCTTCTATGGAGAGGGTATATTCTCTGTTTTGATTCGCTTCTTCACACATTGAATTTTTCATAGAAGATTCCATTTTGCTTATTTATCCTCATTTTGCTTATATATCTGTTTTTGATTTCTTCTCTTTTCTTTATCTCTTGTTAAATCTCATCAGACCTTGATTTCAGGTAATGGAGAATTAGTTTCTATTTGGTCTTTTTTCTTTTTTCTGATTGTTTTAAACTCAATGGCGGTTTTTGGTCTGGAAAAAGAAAAACAGCATCGAAAACGGTTTTGTTTTTCTTCTTTGGTTTTTCTGATTGATAATTGGAAAGGAGGCAGTTTTTCTTCTTTCTCTGTGGAAGTCTTGAATTTGAGTAATGGGTTCCGTGTTTTTGGGATTTCCTCTCATGTTTTGGTAAGAATTCTGAGTTTTCTCGATTGAATTTATCTACTCATTGTGTTTTGTGGATCGAGTTTTATCTGTTTGCCATTCTCGATTTGTGTGCTTTCTGAAGATTGTTTCTTTGTTTATCATCAGTTTATCTTTCTCTAACACAGATGTGAGATCTAAGTTGAATGTTCAAAACACGATATTTTTCAGGGATTTTGTAGTGTGTCACATTCGTGGACTGATTTTTACTAATTGTATGTTGCTTGAATACTTTCCTTATTGAGTTCTTTGTTAAGCTAAAATGTCTAATGTACTCATTAGTTGAAACATTTCTTTAGTTCTGTTTTTTGAGTGACACTAAATGAGATTCGTTGCTTTGTGATTTGTGGAAGTATCTGTCGCTTTGAACTGTTTCCTAGATTCATTTTTCTGGGTTTGTTTATTAAGAAAAGAAGCAATGCTTTTCATAGCTTGGTTTACTTGTTTATTCTATTCGGTTCATATTTCTTAGAGAAGCTGTTGAATTATTATTAATCTCATGTAATTTGCATCCTTGTGTTTTTTGATCAGGTCTTTTCTGTGCTCCTTATGTAGTGATTGTGGAGATTTACGTGCACTAAGTGTTTGCTTCAGAGAGTTGATTGATTAGCTAAGACTACGTTATCGAAATCAAGTCTTACTCTTTAGAGGTAATTGGTGTGGACTTTAGAGGTTTTAGAGAGAATTCTTGCTGTCTAAAAGAAATATGGAAGTTTCAGTCTCTCCTCGAACTCAGAAGATGCAAACTCCTCGTAAAAGCTCACTTTCAGAATCTAAAAAAGATTTGTGGTTTGCTATACGACAAGGCTCATTGGTTGATGTAGATTCAGCACTGAACACATTGAAGAAGAACGGTGGCAATATAAATTTAAGGAATGTCTATGGTCTGACTCCTTTGCATGTTGCCATCTGGAGAAACCACATTCCTATTGTTAGGAGATTGCTTGCAGCTGGTGCTGATCCTGATGCTAGGGTTTGTAACCATTCCTTTGTTTGTGTCTTCATATATCTAAGTATTTGTTCATATGTTTGTTGCAAATATTGTATTCATAATCTGACAGAAGATATTGTACAATGTATATTTCAGGATGGAGAATCTGGTTGGAGTAGTCTTCATAGAGCTTTTCATTTCGGCCATCTCGCGGTGGCTAGTGTGCTAATTGACACAGGTGCTTCTTTTACTCTAGAAGACATAAAACTGCGAACACCGGTTGATTTGGTCTCAGGTCCAGTGGCTCAGGTCATTGGTGAGGAACAAAATTCAGGTAATCAAACTCTTTTAGCGCAAAACCTTAATCTTATGGTCGCTATTTCTCATACAACTTTTGGCTGAAATGTCGTGTCCATTGTCTTCTACTTCAGTAGCTACAGAGGTATTTAGCTGGGGAAATGGTGCAAACTACCAACTTGGAACAGGCAGTCAACATGTTCAAAAGCTACCCGGCAGAGTTGATTCGCTACATGGTTGTTTAATTAAGATGGTCTCTGCTGCAAAGTTCCATAGTGTTGCTGTTAGTTCTAATGGAGAAGTCTACACGTGGGGCTTTGGAAGGGGTGGCCGCCTTGGACATCCTGAATTTGACATCCACAGGTACAAAATTCTTGTTACTTCTCTGATATGGTGGCGTTTTGTTTGATTGTTGAGGTTCTCTGTTATGGCGACTTGAGAAGGAGTTTATTTACTTTCATTTCTACTAAGTTTCATGATCTAGTTTGTTGTGTCTGTATGATATATATCTATTTGGCAGTACCATGGGTTTTCTGAAAGGTTATGTAAACTAATTGAGTTTATTTTCTGTTTTTACTATCTTAGTGGTCAAGCTGCAGTTATCACTCCCCGCCAGGTGATATCTGGTTTAGGATCTCGTAGTGTAAAGGCAGTTGCGGCAGCTAAGCACCACACTGTTATTGCTACGGAAGGGGGGGATGTATACACTTGGGGTTCCAATAGAGGTAAAAAACTAATGAGCCTCCTATTTTCCAGTGAATGGAATCTTTAGTACTCTAGTCTACTCTTCAAGTTTAGACCTCTAAGCCCACTTTCTTAGTTCATCTCAATTAGATGGAGCTTTGTCCATTCTAGTTGGTTTCCTTGCAGTATTTTATCCTAGAGTGTGATGTTGTTTGTAATGCTCCTGTAGAGGGTCAGCTTGGTTATACCTCTGTGGATACTCAGGCAACACCCCGCAAAGTGACTTCATTGAAAGCAAAGATTGTAGCTGTTTCTGCAGCAAACAAACATACCGCTGTAGTTTCTGACTGCGGTGAAGTTTTCACTTGGGGATGCAATAAGGAAGGTCAACTTGGTTATGGAACCTCCAACTCAGCATCAAACTATTCTCCAAGATTGGTTGATTACTTGAAAGGAAAAGTTTTCACTGCTATTGCGTGTGCAAAATACCACACCCTAGTGTTGCGAAATGATGGAGAGGTAAAGATGCTTATTACACCTATAGTTAAACCTCTTAAAACTTTTATGAAAGTGTTTAAAGTTTATGGAATGCAATGCATGATCATGAGAATTCAATTTGGATACAAATTTATTTTTCTTTAGTATTTCTTTCTTTCTTTTGTGACTAGGTGTACACCTGGGGTCATAGGCTAGTGACTCCAAGACGTGTTATAATTTCACGGAATTTAAAGAAAGCTGGGAACACACTGTTGAATTTTCATCGAAGGAGACCTCTTCGATTGACTGCAATAGCTGCGGGAATGGTACACAGCTTGGCTCTAGCAGAAGATGGTGCATTGTTTTATTGGGTTTCTTCAGACTCCAATCTGAGATGCCAACAGGTGTGATTCAATCCTCTCTTGTTTTCTTAAAAGTTAAATGACTTAATATGACTCGCGTAGTAATAATCAAAATTTGTTTAATTCTGATCCTTGCAGTTGCATTCGCTGCACGAAAAAACAGTTGTGAGCATTTCAGCAGGTAAATACTGGGCATCTGCTGTTACTAGTACAGGAGAAGTTTACATGTGGGATGGGAAGAAAGGCAAAGATATGCCACCGTCTGTTTCTCGCCTCCACAACTTGAAAAGGGCAACCACAGTTGCTGTTGGTGAAACACATCTTCTGGTTGTGGGCTCTCTGTATCATCCTGCATATGCTCCTTCTGAGCTTAAGAAGTCTCAGACAGTAGAAGCTGATCAAAGTAGGGAAGAAGAACATGAACTGGATGAGGGTTTTATGTTTGATGATATGGAATCTGTGAACGTGTTGGAACATGAGAAACACGATAATCCTAAGGAGAGGACAGTACCTAGCTTGAAAAGTTTATGTGAGAAGGTGGTAGCAGAGTGTATTGTAGAGCCACGAAATGCTATTCAACTGCTTGAAGTTGCAGATTCACTTGGAGCAGAGGACCTTAAGAAATACTGTGAGGTAATACTAATCTTCCTTTTCAATGGTTGCACAAAACGGGCAGAGTTTCAGTGTTCTCTTTTTATGCTCAGGCTGATGATTACTTTACATGTATGTTCATCCTGCAGAACCTTGTGATTCGAAACCTTGACTTTATTTTGACCGTTGCTCCCCAATCAATTGCAAATACATCACCTGATGTTCTTGCCAATCTTGAAAAATTACTGGATGACAGATCATCTGAAACATGGAGCTCACGAGCACTTCCAACACCAACAGCCACATTCCCTGTCGTTATAGATAGTGAAGAGGAGGAAAGTGAGAGCGACATTCTTAGAACTCGTGACAACCATGTCAAACACTTTTCCGTTATTGCTGAGGGAAGCACTCGAATGGATTCATTCTTGAAACCAGAAGATGAATTGGCTCAACGTAATTCCAAAGAAGTCCGAGCTTTGAGGAAAAAGTTGCAACAAATTGAGACCCTTGAAGCAAAGCAATCTAGAGGACAACCTCTTGATGGTCAGCAAATATTAAAACTTCAAAAGAAACTAGAAATCGAAAGTTCACTGGTAGAACTCGGTATTCCAGTTAAAGAGTCGCCAGAGGCAAAATCATCATCATCATCTCTGCCACTAGATGGAAAGGCTAGCAAAAAGGGAAAGAAGAAGAAAAGTGGCAAACAGAGGTTTCCACAGGTTGAGACATTCCCTGATTTTGGGGAAGTTAAAGTGGAAATAGAGACAATTCAGAAGAAAGAAACCGAGGAAATCTCTATCAAGCCAAAGGTTAGTTTCAGTGTCGGTTTTAAAATGTCCTTTGTTGAGGTTTGCTTATGTTTAGTTTAAGGTTTTAAGGATCTATCTGCATCAGCTGAATTATTTTCGTTTTGTAATCTTCTAATAGGATGGTAATGCCATGTTGGATATGACCATGATTAGCGGGTTCCCCAAAGAATCAGACTTTGTCTCACAATCACAGAAGAAAGATAACCCCCCTGATACGCCGAGAAGCAAGAAAGTTTCACCAGCAGCAAACAAGAAGAAGAACAGAAAGGGTGGGCTTTCCATGTTCTTAACTGGTGCTCTTGATGATATTCCTAAACCTGTTGTTGTTCCTCCACCAAAGCCTAAGATTGAAGGTCCTGTGTGGGGTGGAGCTAAGGTTTCTAAAGGATTATCTTCCCTCCGGGATATTCAAGATGAACAAAGCAAGACTCAGCCTCATGAACCTGTTAGGACTATTAAAATTCAGTCAGGCGATGATTCTTATGGTAAAACCGAAGGAAAGATATTACTGAGTTCCTTCTTGACTTCAAAACCAATCCCAGTGGACTCAGCCAAAAGTTTGCAGCATTCTGATATGGAAAAAGGAACTCCTCCTTGGGCTTCTTCTGAATCTCCTCATCACTTGTCCCGACCTTCTCTCAGAGATATCCAGATGCAGGAGGTACACTGTTCTTCCGAAAGATTATTACTGTTTTAGAATATCTCAGTTTGTGTTTGAAAGCTTATCTTTCCTTGGTGTCTTTGTCTTGTCTATTGCAGGTGAAGAAGCAACAGTCTCTGTCCCACAGTCCAAAGACAAAAACATCAGGCTTCAATGTCCCAACCGAGCAAGGATCTCCATCAGATTCACCTGGAACTAATCGCTGGTTCAAACCAGAGATAGATGCTCCATCGTCAATCCGATCGATACAGATTGAAGAAAAAGCCATGAAGGATCTCCGTCGATTCTACAGCAGCGTGAAGGTAGTCAAAAACCAGCCTTGGTGAGTGATGACTGAATGAGACAATACACTCCAAGTAGTCTCATTGTCACAAGTGTTGTAGTAATAATTGTACAGATTATGTCTCCATTGTACATTGGGTCAACCATTTTTTTATTTGGTTTAAGTGTTTACTCTTTAGTAGTTAGCTTTCAAAGTGATGCTCATGTTTAGGCACATCACTCATGTACCTGAAGCTCTTTTTTAGTCTTCACAAGCCATTCTAGATGTACTTTAGTTTTTTAATAAAACAATAAATTTCTTTTTAACACTTTTGCATGATTGAATATCCCTAAATATATAACCAGTGTGACAAAATTAGTCCTGGGTATTCGGGTACCCGATCGGGTTTCGAGTCTTTTGGGTTTAGGCATAGAAGACCTGATCGTATATTTTATAAATTCGAGTCGGATTCGGATCGGTACATTTCGGGTTCGGGTTGGATTTAATAATTTATGAAGGACCCGGTTAATACCCGAACATATATAAATTTCGAGTCTGGTTCGGATATTTACAAAACGAAAACTAAAAATGACATTAATTTTTCTGTATTAATACATGAAATCAAGTTCTTAATTTTCCTGTATTAATACAAAACCAAAATCGAGCAATTTTGCATCAATTTAATCACTCAATTTCTCTTTATCTAAATGGTAACTGTACAAGAGCATCTAATAACAAGTCATAGATTCAAACAAAATCTCTAACCCTAAATTCAAACATTACAAACAAACTACACAACTGAAGAACATAGATTCAAAATCAAAATCTAAAACAAACCCTAAATTTCAGAACAAAATTCTTAATCCCAAAAACAAAAGGCTTTATCGAAATCAAGGCATATAATCATTAAATTCCCAAAATTTGGCAAACGATAGAAGTTCAAGAGTAGTTAAAACCAAGTAATAGCAATAGAAGATTCATTACCTAATAACAATAGTGATTTCTCGAACCAAAAGCAGAGAAAAAGCTAATTTTGAATCGTTGTTTCTGAAAAAAGAAAGAAGAGAAGCTTACTTGAGATTGATTTCTAGAGTTAATCGAAGGAATAGGCGTGCTTATGTTGTGTTGTGATTCAGCATTTCGAAAAAGAGACATTATAACTACTGTCTGTAGGCGTGCTTTGTTGTTCACGAAGCATAGAATGGAGAAGATGAATCCTTATGTGTTAATTAATGTGTGGTACACCTAAACCAACTCATAAAATCTTCGGTTATCGTCGGTTTACTTTTGCGTTTCGGATTTTACCCGAACCCGACCCGAAACCCGAAGTACTCTAATGTCTATATCCAATCGGGTATTTACTTATACCCGAATCCGACCCGAACCCGCTTTTTCGGGTCGGGTCGGATTCGGGTCCGGGTTCTGGGTATTATGCTTAGGCCTAGACAAAATATGTAGAAGGCCTACAATAAGGCCAATAAAATTATACTAAGATTACAAGGCCCAATAGAACCCACTAATAGGTTTTTGGAAATGAACACAAGGGTTTATTAAAGTTAGCAATTAAGATTCTTACACGTGTCAAATCCAATGATCAGAAAAAATTTCGTATTTATCTATTAAAAGTAAAATAAAATATATTCAAAATATATTTATCTCTATCAAGAAATATTTATCTTTATTCACAATCCTAACACAAAAAACAATTGTAAGAAAAATAGAAATATTTATCTCTTACTAATTATAAAATAAAAATTTGATCTTATGCCCGCACGCATGTGCGGGAAAGTCACCTAGTTATATAATATAAGGTTTATCAAAATTACTAATTAACAAGATTTTCCACGTATCTAATCCAACGATAAATAAAAATTGATTTATCTATATTAAAAATAAATTAAAATATATTTTCAAAGTATATTTATCTCTATCATGAAATATTTATCTTTATTCACAATTCTAACACAAAAAGGAATTGTAAAAAAAAATTATTAATATTTATATTTTATCTTATTATATAAAGTAAGGTTTCTCAAATCTACTAATTAACAGGATTCTTCCAAGTGTAAAATTCAATGATCAAAAAAAATTTGTATTTATGTCTTATTATATAAANCCAAGTGTAAAATTCAATGATCAAAAAAAATTTGTATTTATGTCTTATTATATAAAATAAGGTTTTTTAAAAGTTACTTATTAACAGTATTCTTCCACGTGTCAAATCCAACGATCAGAAAATTTTTTGTATTTATCTATTAAATATAGATTAAAACATATTTACAAAATATATTTATATCTATCAAAAAATATTTATCTTTATTCACAATCCGAACATAAAAAAAGAATTGTAAAAAAATATAAATATATATCTCTTACTAATTATAGAATAATAATCTTATCTTAGTATATAAAGTAAGGTTTCTCAAAGTTACTATTTAACATAATTCTTCCACGTGTCAAATCCAATGATCAATCCTACCATTGAAAGGATTGTAAATAACTGTTTTTATTTATAATTACAAAATTCTATTGGGTTTCAAAGATTATTAATCAACGAGATTTTTCACATCAAATTCAATGATTCAAAAAAATTTCAGTATTCTATTGTAAAAATGGGTTTCAAAAATTAGTTATTAATGAGATTTTCAAATCTTATTATATAAACTTTGGTTTCAAAATTTAGTAATCAATATACATGTCAAATCCAATAATATAAGATTTTGGAGTATCATATTATATCCTATTATATAAGTGGGATTCCAATATTTAGTAATCAATGAGATTCTTACACGTGTCAAATTTGATGATCCAAAATTTTGCAGTATTTTTATATATTTTAAAATATTTTTTAAAATTAAATTATTAGATTTATCATAAAATATTTGTGTCTATTCACAATCTGTCCACAAAAAAAGACTATAAATAATTATCTTGATTTATAATTATAAAATCACATTATATAAAGTAGGGTTTCAAATGTTAGTGATCAACGGAATTTTTCCACGTCAAATTCAACTATTCAAAAATTTCAGTATTCTATTATATAAAGTTGAGTTTAAAATCATACTATATAAAGTTGAGTTTCAATAGTTAGTTATCAATGAAATTCTTAAATATTATCTAAAATATAATATGTGTATATAAACCCTATCATATAAAATTGGGTTTCAAATTAATAATTAATGGATCCTTAAAAATTATTACGTATATATATATATATATATATATATATAACTTTTTCATAAAAGCCGTCCATCACGGATAAATTTAAGACAATCTAAAGCCAATAAGACTTTACTAAGACCACCATTATCGGTGGGATTTAGTGGGGTTCTTAGGGTTTTTTTGTATTAAAATT
>OVAX01003249.1:0-21292 GCA_900406405.1 Lepidium africanum
CACCAACAATTTTACCAACTTTATATTATTTGTTTAATGCCAATTTGACATTTTCAACAATATCTAGTGCCAGTCTCATACTTGAGTCAGCCGTTGTTTCAAGCTCTTCTCAGTAAATCCGAGGAAGAGTTCGGATTTGATCATCCAATGGGTGGCTTGACGATCCCTTGTCCTGAACAAGCTTTCCTTACAGTAACTTCTCGGATTCAAGGATGATCATCACCTGAAGATTGAATAATCTAATGTTCTTTTAGTGTAGATCGATGACATTTTATTTTATTTTTCTTATTGATTGATTTGATCCAGAGGATAGATATTACTGTAAATGACAATTTTGTGTGATAAATGATGGAATCAAACAAAAAAAACATCCTCGTCATCTTCTTCTGTACCCACTTCATCATTCAAATCATTATTGTTGTTTTCCCACAATTATCAGAGACATGAGAGTACAATTTGGCACATTACTTGCGGACAACGGTAAACTGAGGCGGGTATCTTAGTGAACATGATTGAACTTCTTTGATAAGTCGGATTGGTGTTTAAGTAATAACGTGTTTGTCTTGTAATTGAAAGTCTTTGTCTGTCTATAAATATGTTCTCATCCATGTTGAATTAGTTTTTCTGTTGTTTAGAGGGTGTCTTGGCAAGGGAAGAAGAAGTAAAAAAAGATGATCATGAATTCAAAGTGGTAATCATGTTATGAAGAATCTAAATCTCACATAATTGTGATACATTGAACTTCCCACGACCAGCTTGTGTATAAAATCATCAAATGGTTTTGGTTCTCAGACATCATGAAGCTAGATATGAAACATTCATGAAGGAAGTTTTCATGGTCAGAGTTCGTAAATATGCAGTGTTGTTAATTTTGAAGTCACTACTAAAATCTTTCTAGAAAATCATGTTTATTATATAATCATTGATTAATGTTCAAAAGACTTGTGAAGCTATACAAGTGATTGAAACACGAAGCACACAAAAATAATCAAAAGATTTATTAGACTTGTGGTACTTCATATGACTTGCTTAACTAGTTTCCTTATTGCAGCAAGTCTCAACATCTTTTCATTCAATCGACGATTTTCAGAATTGTCTTGATATTTTCTTTTGACTCCTGCAGGTTGCTGGATTTGCATTAAACTTAGTACATAACCACACAAAGAATTTGATCTTTGGAACAGTGTTCAATCTCCAGACCCTTTGTTTCAGCATGTTTACCCGCCTTGAACTTGCATCTGTATGGTTCTTTGAGTGAACTGTTTCAGCAGAAAGTTTATACCCTCTCTTAACACTATAGCATCCGTCTTTTGTATAAGGCCAATATCACGCATCCGACAAGCTAACATCGACTGGTAATTCACTAATCAATTTGGTCTTAGACGGTGGAAACAGTCTTTGCATCAATTGTAGATTCCAAGTACCACCTGCCAAAAGAAGATCAGAGACCTGCAACTGATCATTTTCAATAGGTCCTTGTGTCCTTGCTGGTCTCGATTTTCAATAGGCTTGTTGGCAATGCCTTCCCTCCTTTCTCATTTTCTGTTCTTTCATTATATTTCTAATGTTGTAAGCTCTTCTTAAATTTAATTGAAAGCCTTTTAACAAAAAAAATATAAAAGGGTGAGTATCAGTAGTTCTCATTTGAGAACCCATGAAAACCTCACTAAATTTTTCTCTCATAAGGTACATGTCCAATTATGAATGTTTCAAGTTGTATTATAATTATTTCATTTTTTTATAATTTAAAAACTAATTAATTCATTTATATACTATTAGTTTTTACTTTTTTTAATTTTTATAAAATCATAAAATAAAATTATCTATCTAACAAGATCTATTATGCATATGTTTAAATTATATATTAATAATAAATTAACTATTTCTAAGATATATTAACTAAAAAATCTTAAATTCAAAATAAAATATCAAAAAAGTATTTAAACCCTAAAATCATATAAGATTTTATTAAATTTTCAAAATATTAAAAATTGATCATTTAAATAAAAATTAATATATTAGTATATTTATAAAATAGATAAGTGATAAAAATTATATTTTTAAAATTTATTAATATTATATTGATGATAGATTCAAAAAGAAACTTAGTGAGTTTCTTACCCATATAGACCAATATATATATCTATGGTTTTCAAACTAAGTTCCACTAAAAAATTATTAATTTTATATTAGATGAGAAAATCAATAGGTTTCTCGCCATTGCAGATATTCTTACGCATTCAATGTATTGCTTAGACCATGATTATCGAGGGTATCTAATGGGTTTCTTAACATTTTTATAATATTAAAAAGATAGAAAAAGAGGAGAGAAGGGTAGGAGAGTTTCTTAAATAAGAAACTCTCTTAAAAATTTAAGAAACTCTTCTCATATGTGTCACATTTTAATTGGATACCAACCATTTTTGATTAAAATATTGCTAAGATACTCATTTTTTAGAATCCCATTGATAATGTTGCTCTTAAAGAGTTGGCCACGTGGAATATTAACAAACCAATTGAACCATATGAACTAGAGGAAAACAATCACCTATTTATGCAGATTACTCCTTGATTTGCTTCACGTGCGTCAAGTCTCAACATTAAATAACGATCAGTGAGAATATTGGAGTAAACCGAAGATTCATAGCTAATGATTTAACGGTTTAGCATTTAAACAAAATAAGAGTTTCCTACTTTGAAGTATTCTGTTTCCAATTCTGTTTCTCGATATTTTAGTTGATTTCTTGTATAGTTTTGATATATATTTGTAACCCAGTACATCAATACCCAGAGAATTTCTCAGCCTCTATGCTCTCTTTATGGTATTAGAGTCTAAACCCTAATTTTTTCTATGATCTACGAACCGAACAATTTGAATTATGTCTCATAATACAAACACAAACCCGACCCCGATAACCGAAGTGAAAAGAACAATCTCCACTATGATTTGACTTCCGCTGATAATTCTAGTGTGGTTATAGAAATCGAAAAGGGGTAATATCACAAAATATATTGGCTGTTTGCAACTTTGATATGGAATTCATATATGTTCTAAGTGGATGGGAGGGTTCAGCTCATGATTCAAAAGTACTTTACGAGGTATTGACGAGGAGGACTAATAAATTTGTAGTAACACATGGTAATTTTGAATATAATTCATAATAAATTAATGATGATATATATTATATGATAGACTAATATTTGTATATGTTAAAAAATTTCAGGAAAATTTTATTTGGCTGATTGTGGATTTGCAAATCGGTGTAAATTTTTAGCTCTTTTTCGAGCTACCAAGTATCACCTTCAAGATTTTGCTGGCCAAGGGTGTGATCCAGAAAATTCACATGAATTGTTTAATCATCGTCATGCTTCACTAAGAAATGTGATTAAGAGAATTTTTGGAGTTTTTAAGTCACGATTTCTAATATTTAAATCTGCTCCTCCATTTCCTTATAAAACACAAACAGAAATAGTGTTAGTTTGTGTAGCTTTACACAATTTTCTTCGCAAGCATTGCCGGTCAGACGAATTTTCTGCAGAAGAAGTTGTTGAAGTTATTGATGATGAAACTATAGATGGCAATGTTGGTTCTCAAAATGATGAAGAAATTGTTGAGACACAAGATCAAGAAAGAGAGAATGCTAATATATGGAGGGAAACAATAGCTCAGCAGATATGGATTGATGCAACCGGTAATCAAAATTGAAACGAAGACTATGATCTCCAATCTTTCAAAAGATTTCGTAGAGGAGATTTTCTCTAGAGTTCCCCAGAAATTTATGAGAGAAGTGCGACTAACTTGCAAAAAGTGGAACACTTTATCCAAAAATCATAGCTTTTCAAAGATGCTTGTTGACAAAGAAGAAGCTACCATTAAGGAAGGAGAGTCCCAGGTGATCTTGTTGATCGATAAAAGTCTTTATTTAGTGAGTGTCTTCCTTAATGAAGATCCATATATAAAGCTTAAAGGAAAACTTACTTGCCTAACCGAACAAGCCAAAGCCAAGATATCTCAGGTTTTTTACTTCGAGGGTTTGATGTTATGTATCTTAAAAGACGTCAACGAAAACACTAAGTTTATGGTTTGGAATCCATATTGCTTGCAACCACAGTGGTTTGAACCCAGATCTTCTTACAACAGACTGATTGGAGTTTACAAATCCTGTTACGGTTTCGGATAGCCACAATTTTCGGTCGTAGCCACAAAATCTTGAGGTTTATAGATAGTAGTAATTACTTAAAAAGAAAAATTTTCTGGTACGAAATCTACGATATTGAGTCTGACTCATGGAGGACTCTTGATATAACTCCACTGTGGTCTATAAGGTTTCAAGACTTCGGCAATATTGTCAAGGGAAACACATACTGGTCCGTTACTGCCTGGTCTGTTACTGCCTTTCCGCGCTTTCACATAATCTCTTTTGATTTTACAAAAGAGAGATTTGGACCGCTTCTGCATCTGCCGTTTGATGCTGGGGCTTATGAAAAGAAAGTGACTTTATCTTGTGTTAGAGAAGAGAAACTTGTGGCTTTAGTTCAGGACCGCATACCATATCCAAACGATTTTGAGGTATGGATTACGACTGAGATTGAACCTGAAAAGGTGACTTGGAGCAAGTTCTTGACAGTGAATATGGCACAAGGAATTTCATTAAGACTTGGGAGTTTTATCATTGACGAGGAAAAGAAACTCTTTATTGGTTATGATCATGAAGAAATTACCATCATTGAGGAGGGTGGATACTTTAGAAAACTTCTCTTTGACGAATCTGATGACGTTGATGGCAGGGGATATTTGTGTGGTTATGTTCCAAGTTCCTAAATTTACGACGCTTAATTAATGTCTTTCGTTTACGATCTTCCTAATTTATATCTTTGCCTAATAAATCTTATGGTTATTTTTGCCTGGTTCAACCATTTGTAATAACTTCACAAGTCTTTTTACACATTGATTAAGATTATGAGAATATGCTCATTCAATTTTTTTCAACTGGGTTTGAAATATATATAAGTACATAAATCTCAGTCTATGTTTAGTTTTTTCTGTAAACTGTAGTGAACTGACAGCTGTTTTAGTATACGATATAATATAAGTTTGAGTAGAATGTAATCAGAGCGATACAGCAAAGTTGGAGCAATGAGAAATCCACAACAAGAGCTTTTTGAAGAATTATTAGTTTCCGTTTAAGGATGATGATACTTTCAGAGAAGATACTTTCCTAACTTCTAGGATCCAAGGATGATGATAACCTTTTGTAGCTTTTACAGTGAATAGATTAAGAATTTTTATCTTTTTGCTGGAAGATTTGTTCATGTAAATGTCAGTTTTAGGTAATGAACAAAAGATATCATATACAAAAAAACAGAATCAATTCTCAAATTTGTTCATGTGAAGTGTATAAAACACTATACTTTAAAGTCCAAATGAACGAGGAAAGAAACTTCAGCACCAAAAGGGTTTCTTGCTGTGTAAGTAGGTGAGAACCAGAAGAAGAAGCAGAGATACATTGTACCAGTCTCTTACTTGAATTAGTCTTTTGTTTCAAAATCTTCTTAATACAGCCGAAGAAGAATTCGAGTTTTAATTATCCGATGAGCGGCTTAAGGATCCCTTGTCCTGAACATACCTTTCTAACTGTAACTTCTCAGATCCAAATCATTATCTGAAGAAACACATTTTTAATACTGTAGATAGATGACATTCTTTTTTTATCTTCCTTATGAAAGATCTGATCCAGAGGACATAAAGTCCGATGTGAATGCCAATTCTTTTTGTGTGTAATGAAAGATGAAATCAAACCAAAGATTCAGAAAGATTTCTCAGATATGTTTATTTGATTGATATGTTCATTAATAGTTAGAAACTTTAGAATCCAAATGATTACTGCTACAGAATCGGAGTATTAATGGACAATAAGTAAACAGAGTTCTGTAACTTGTGATGATTTGATCTTTGTTATAAAAATATGGCATTTACATCAAAGTTGTCTTATCCTCTAGAACAAAATCTATTAATGAAAGATAGGAGAAAAATCTATTCACATCGAATGCTTCTCCATCTCTACTTTGAGTTTAGCAAAAAACAAAAACTTAATGATTATTTGTTGAATCATCATCTTGATGTGTTGAGCTGAGATGTTATACTGATAAAAGTATCTACAGGACAAGGGATCGTTAAGCCACCCATTGGATGATCAAATCCGAACTCTTCTTCGGCTTTTCTTAAAAGATCTTGAAATGAAGGCTCGTTCAAGTATGAGACTGGTACAAAGTGTCTCTGCTTGTTCTGGCTCTCACCTACGTACACTGCAAGGAACCCTTTTGGTGGTGCTTTGCTTGTTCTTGCTATAGAGCCTCCAAGAATCTTCTTTGCGCTAAAGAGACTTCTCACCAAAGCCATTTTTGTGTTTGGAAGTTTGAGTTTTGAAGTTTGTGAAGATGAGAGAGATTATCAAGTTCTGGATTGCTTGTAAGTTGATGATGTTAAGGGATTAGTTTCTTCTGTATATATAGATCTGTGAATTAGTTGAAACTTCAGACCTATCTAATTGAAAACATTAGTGTCTACTTGCTAGTGTGGGACATACATGAAAAAAGTTTCTTCACATGGTTCTGTTCTCACGTTTAAAGCAAAACCATTACAATCTGTACTCACATAGGACCAAGTAAACAATATCACATGTATTGAGCCATATATGAAGTTTCTCTGTAGTGATTGAATCCATCTAACTAATGCTGTCTCAATCTGTCTGCAGAGCCATCGTCAAATAATACTCGATTAAGAAAATAATCAATACATGGGACCAGATTAGCTAGGCCACAGAAACTTCTAACCTATATAGCATTTGTCATGTGATATGTTCTTGTATAAATTGTGATTAAAACTCGAAACCTGACCCCATTATGACGACCATAGTTTGTTTTTAATATATCTAGCAACCAGCAACTGGTTTTAGCACACAGAGATCCATTCTCTATCTTAAATATAAGGAACATGACATAAATCATTACAAGACAATGAAACATGATTGAACAGAAGTGGCCCATTCTTTCAGACAGAATCATGTGAAACTCTTTAGTCATTTATGCATCCACCGTTTTTGTAGTCCACAGATTTCCAAATATACCTGAAGTTTCAACTCTTTTACTTGATCTATATATACATCCCAAAGAGAACAACATCTTCATATCATTAACAAAAGAAATCAAAGAACTCACATAGACTTTAAAACTCAAAACTTATAGATTCACATGGCTTTGGTTAGAAGTATCTTTGGTACAAAGAAGGTCCTTGGCCGCTCTATAGCAACTGCATCAGCAACAACGAGCAAAAGACCTGTTGGTTCTGCGCCAAAAGGGTTCCTTGCAGTGTACGTTGGTGAAAGCCTGAAGAAACAGAGATACACTGTTCCAGTTTCTTACTTGAACCAGCCTTCATTTCAAGCTCTTCTTAGTAAATCCGAAGATGAGTTTGGATTTGATCATCCTATGGGTGGCCTGACGATTCCTTGCCGTGAAGAAATGTCCTCAGTATAACTTCTAGGATCCAAGAATAATAATAAATTGAAGAAACTAATTAACATTTCAACTCTAAGTTAGAGTTTTTTTTGTAACTTTTAGATAAAATTTTTTTTAATTTTTCTTGCTGGAAGATTTGTTCATGTAAATGCAAATTTTGGGTAATGAACAAAGTAATTAAATACAAAATATAGAGTCAATTCTCAGATTTGTTCATGTGAGAGGTGTATAAAAACACTGTAATGTAAAAGTCCAAATGAACTTTCATTTTCATACAGATTTTTAATAATTCTTTATAGAGGCTTAATTGGAGGAAGGTAAACGCCATTGATTAAGGTTGCTACAAGCTCTCTTTTACTGATTTGCATAAGGAAGCACCATTGAATCACCTCCACGATATCTGATGAGTTTAGACAGAAGGGCAAAAGTGGACATAGCATAAAAAAAAAGAAAAAAGATTCCGGATTTAGTTCGGGGATTTGAACCCGACGTGAATCGAACACGCAACCTTCTGATCTGGAGTCAGACGCGCTACCATTGCGCCACGGATCCGGATACAAATGTAGTCATTATATAAATCAATAGATTGATAGCTATTGAACTGCTCTTATAGCATGTTCTTGCTTCTAAATTGATAAGACCTGTGTAGTTTCATATTTGTATGAACTACACAAATGTGGTTTTACTCAACCAGATCTCAGTTTCATGAATCCAGCTGAACCATGTAAACATTGTAAACCAGGTTTGTGTATATTCTGATTCTTTTAGAACATGACAGATCTTAGAAGTCTGTCTGGTTTTTTGTTTGATTCCATAGTTCTTTATCACACAAAATTTTCATTTACATGTGAATTTCTATCCTCTAAATCAAATCAATCAATAAAAAAAATTTCATCTATCTACAATAAAAGAACATTAGGTTATTTAATCTTCAGGTGATGATCATCCTTGAATCCGAGAAGTTACTGTGAGGAAAGTATGTTCAGGACAAGGGATCGTCAAGCCACCCATTGGATGATCAAATCCGAACTCTTCCTCAGATTTACTGAGAAGATCTTGAAACAATGGCTGACTCAAGTATGAGATTGGCACTAAGTATCTCTCCTTCTTCTGGCTCTCTCCTACGTACACTGCAAGAAAACCTTTTGGTGCTGAAGATGATTTCTTCAAGGAGCTTCCAAATATCTTCTTTGCAACAAAGAGACTTCTCACTAAAGCCATTTTTTGTTTGGAAAGTCTTGAGTTTTTGAAGCTTAAAGTTCTTAGATTGCTTATTTCTGAATTGCTTAGGATGATGTTGTTCTGTTTTGAGGTCCTTATAAATAGATCAATAAGAGAGTTGGAAACTTCTGTAGGATCCTTGAAAATTGTGGTCTAAAAACTGTGGGGACATATATGAACAGAGAGTTTCACATGGTTTTGTCTATCTTCTACCAAATGCTAATTTGGAAACTATTGACACAAATAATTCAATACTGGGTCAGTTCTGTTCCATCATGTTTCATTAGTTTGTTAAATTGTAAGATGGAGAATTGGATTCTGTGGTTATAAACCAGTTGTTGATAGCCAAATATCTCCAGAACAAACAATGGTCATCATAATGGGGTCAGGTTTCAAGTTGTTAAACAACAAGTTTCATTATCAATAATTCAATATATCAAAGAACATATCACATCACAAATGCTATATAGACTGGAAGTTTACGTGGCCTAGCTAATCTGGTCCCATGTATTGATTATTTTCTTATGGTGTTTAGTCTAATCATGATTGTGCAGACAGAGAGGGTCAGTTAGATGGATTTCAATTTATATCAATCAATGTAGAGAAACTTCTTCTATGGCCTTAACATGTGATCTTGTTCTCTAAGTCCTATGTGAGTGTTAGATTGTAAGAGCTCTACTTTAAATGCAATAACAGAACCATGAGGAAAATTTTGTCCTTGTGTGTCCCACACTTGTAGACACTAGACACCATTGGTCTCAATTGATTTCAAAGAGGTTTCAACTCATAAGTTTGATCTATATATACATCCCCAAATCAGAACCAGTATCATCAACCACAAGCAATCCAGATCTTGAGTCACCTTAGTCCTTCCTTTGATCACATACATAAATACTTACCGAGAAGCTATCAAACTTCCAGACAAGAAAATGACTTTGGTGAGAAGTCTCTTCAGTGCAAAGAAGATTCTTGGCGGGTCCTTAGCAAAAAGGAGCAAAGTACCAAAAGGGTTTCTTGCGGTGTACGTCGGTGAGAACGAGAATGAGAAGCAGAGATACTTCGTACCAGTCTCATCTTTGAAACATCCTTCATTTCAAGCTCTTCTAAGTAAATCAGAAGAAGAGTTTGGGTTTAATCATCCAATGGGAGGCTTAACAATTCATTGTCCTGAAGATACTTTTATCAGTATAACTTCTTTGATCCAAGGATGATCAATAGTAGAAAGAAAAACTTAAACACTTTCTGTATATAGATTGACAAATTTTCATCTTTCTAACCAACAGAATTGTTCATTTCAATGTGAATGCCAATTTTTTTTTGTTGTATCAATCAAAAGATCCAGGAAGAGTTCTCAGATTTGTATATTGATATGTTCATCAACAGTTATATACTCTAGAATCTAAAAGATTTTTCATTTTGCTACATAATTGGAGAATCATTCTTTTGGATCTTGCAAGTTGTTACAGAACCAGATAATTAATGATTAAACAATACCCAAACCGGTTCTTATTAGCAAAGCTGCAGGTAATCTGTGGTCCCTATAACCAAACCGGTTTTTACGAAGTTCCCAATCAAACCAATTGAATGTAACCTTACCCACGCATTAAAAACCTAAATTTGAACCGGCAAAACGATTACCAATCGGGTTTAAACTTACACATCACGATTAAACCGATACCCGGTTCGTTCTGTTAATAATTAAAAGGCATAATTTCACACAAACTAATCGGTACAGATTTCAATGCACATCATACCAAACAAATATCGATAAAAAATTTCAATAATTGGATTAGGTTTTGGTAACCGGATATTATAAACCGATTTCCCTCTCGTTCTCTCCTCTATAAATTTCTGACAGGAAATTAAGAACCCTCATTAATTACACAGTCCTCTAAGTCAAACCACAATAATCTGATTGCTTTGATCAGATTCTTGTTTCTTTGCGATCGCAGTCAAGGTTTCTCTTTTGACCTAGATATTATGGCTACGTTTCAGTCATGGACATGGACTCAACATAAGCTTTTTGAGTTAGCTCTGGTTCAATTCCCAGAGGGTTCTCCTAATTTTTTGGAGAATATCTCTCAGTTTTTGCAGAAACCGATTGCAGAGGTGAAGTACTATTACGATTCGTTGGTCAACGATGTTGAGTTGATTGAATCCGGTCAAGTAGCTTTGCCTAATTACCCTGAAGACGATTACTTGCCATTCAAGGTAGAAGATATTCCCAAAAGCAAAACGCCTGCAAAAAAGAAGGGAATTCCTTGGACACCAGAGGAACACGAGTTAGTCAAATTCTTCTTAGTTTTGTTTGATCGATGTCCAAATTCAATAGTTTGAATCTTGTTAAAAATCAGGGTTTTTGTTAAGTAGCCAAAGTATCTAGTTAGGGTTTATGAATCAAGGTTTCCGTTAATTAGCCAAAGTATCTAGTTAGAGTTTATGAATTAGGTTTTTATTTGAGGAGGGTTTATGAATTAGGGTTTCTGTTAATTAGCCAAAGTATCTAGCTAGGGTTTCTGAATTATGGTTTTTATTGAGGAGGGTTTATGAATTAGAGTTTCTTGTGAGGGGTGTAGGAATTAGGGTTTCTTTTGAGGAACTTAACAGTTTAAATCTTGCTAGGGTTGATGAGTTAGAGGGAAATTAGGCTTTAAGAAACCTGATCTTCATTATTGATTTTGCTGATTAGCACCTGGAACTTAACATAATTGTTTATTGAAATCTGATCATTGTTATTGACTTTTAATTGGTATTTTCAGATTGTTTCTGGTTGGACTACAGAAGTATGGAAAAGGTGATTGGAAAAGCATATCGAGAGAATGTGTGAAGACAAGAACCTCAACACAAATCGCAAGTCATGCTCAAAAGTATTTCTTAAGGCAAAACTCAGATAATAAAGAGAAAAAACGTCCTAGTATTCATGACATTACTCTGAAAGACAATGGCAACGATGTAACCAAAGTCCCTGATGGATCCAGCTCGCAATCTAAGGACCAGCAGCAACAGTCTCTTGAAGGATTCAATCCGGAATGGATGAATTATGATGATATCTTTGATTATGGTGATATCAAAGATGTGTATGATGCTTCATTTCTTTTATGAGTTTTTTAGTTTAGGGTTTTAGAGTTTTTTAGGTTTATAGATTTGATTTGGTGTTAGTATTGCTTTCATGGAACTACCTTCTTTTAGTCATTCCAGTTTCGTCGTTTAAAACAATTCTTTGTATAATTAGGAACCATATGACTTTGTCTCTGACTCCAACTATGACAATTGGGACCCTACATTGATACATTATGACTGTGTTCATATCAATATCACAATAAGAATTAAATAAAACTTTAGTTTCTTTTATAGCATTGTCACGTGATCCAGTTAAACAGTTTGTTCTGCTGGTGAACAACTTCATGTCCCTACATAAGATTGTTTGTTTATGGAAAGATTTGGTTTATGATAAATCAATTTTAGCCAGAGAAGATTGAGAGAAGAGGACAAAATGTAACAGAGACTTGTTATGAAAACATGAAGAAACAAGAGTACATGCTAAAATCAAATCCAACTAAAAAGACATAATCATGTGAAATTCTCTATTCATGTTTGCCCCACTAAACTCTTGATAACTATATATATACCGGCCTAACAACATCTTCATATCATCAGCAACACAAAGCAATCTAAAAACTTGAAAGAAACCAAAATTTAGTTACAGAAAACAAAAAATGGCTTTAGGAAGAAGTTTCATGGCTGCAAAGAAGATTCTTAGTAGCTCAATAGCAGGAACAAGGAAAGAAACTTCAGCACCGAAAGGGTTTCTTGCAGTGTACGTAGGTGAGAACCAGAAGAAGAAGCAGAGATACATTGTACCAGTCTCTTACTTGAATCAGCCTTTGTTTCAAACTCTTCTTAGTAAAGCTGAAGAAGAATTTGGGTTTCATCATCCAATGGGTGGCTTAACGATCCCTTGTCCTGAAGATACTTTTCTCACTGTAACTTCTCAAATCCAAGGATGATCTGAAGAAACACTGTTAAAACACTTCATTTTACTGTAGGTAGATGACATTTTTTTCATCTTTCTTAATGAAAGATCTGATTTAGAGGACAAAAAGTCCAATGTGAATGCCAATTCTTTTTGTTGTATCAATCAAAAGATCCAGTCTGAGATTTGTTTATTTGATGTGTTCATTAACAGTTTATATACTGTAGAATCAATAAGATTTTGTACTTTGCTACATAATCGGAGAATATTTTTTTGGATCTTACATGTTACAGAAACAGAGAATCGTTGATCAAACAACTACTAAACCGGTTAAGCTGCAGAGGTAACGTGTGGTCTTCACCATGTTGATTAACCAAACCGGTTTTTACGAATTTTCTAGTCAAACCAATTGAATGTAACCGACGCATTAAATACCTGACTTTGAACCTGCAAAACTATTATCAAACCGGGTTTAAATTTACACATCAAAATTAAACCGAAACCGGTTCTCTCTGTCGGTAATTAAAAAGCATAATTTCGCACTAACTAATGGTACAGATCTCGATGCTCAATGCTCATCATATCAAACAATGATTTCGGAAAAATATCGATAAATTTTTCAATAAGTTTATTGAATTTTGGTAACCGGAGATTATAAACCGAAATTAAACCCGGTTCTAGCTACTGTAGAAGTCAAGTAACTTTGAGTTCATAATATATGCAGAGTTTGTCTGTTAACAAAGCAACCCTCGCAGGAAAACTATTTTTCCGTTCATCAATTTTCTGGAAATCTGTCAGTGAGTTTGTCTCTTTAAGTCGCTTTCTCTCTCTCTTGATCTGACTCTGAATTTAATTTAACTACTTCTTCTTCTACCTGCACGGGTTTTTTGTTTGTTTTCTCCTGGAAACTTTGATTGAGAAGATGCGAGAAATCTCCAGTTTTTTATACATTCTTTTAATCAGATCCTAAGCGTGCTTCGTTTCTTCTCCAATTCGAGGCTGAATCAGTGATAATTTTCCTCGTTTGACCCTGGATCTCGCCTTGTTCTGGGGTAATATTAATTAAGAAGCTCGTTCTCGGAATTTTGTAATTCCAAATCCTGTGAATTGTGAAAAGACTTAGCCACTTGATTTAATGTTTTTGTTGTTTCGGATTTAGGCTTCTCTAGTTGGTGAAGGAGCTCGAATTCGGGCTGGTGGAAGATGGTTTTCAAATCTAGAATAAAATGGATTGCGCTTTTAGTGCTGATCTTATCAATGGGATCTCTAATTGTTCATCTTTCGATGACAAAGTCTTCTGGTGTACAATTGGCGTATTCTGCAAGAGATAACCTTTGGCAAGATTTTGATTCTTTGTTAGGAGCACAGGTATATATGAATTGAACATGGATTCTGGGGTTTTATTCTACATTGGAGATTGAAGAATGTGTTTGATTTTCTCTGTGTTTACTGTTTCAGGATTTTAAAAATAAACATTTATGGCGGCCTGTAAAATCTTTGGAGACTTTGCAGCCCTATGCCAATACAAGAAATAGTTATCCTGGTACTGTATCTAAATTTGATTGCATGCACAAAATGCATTTAAACAAATTCAGTAGATTGCTCTATTTGGTTTTTTAGCTACTTTGATGTGGAATGTTTCCTTATTCTGCATTGATTATTACTCCCTAATTGCTCCATCTTTTTCAAGTTGGAGTGTATAGTCCGCATCTGTGTTTTTACCTTTTTGTATCAAACCATAGAAGAATAGAAAAGGGCCATTAGGGATGGTATATGTTGTGTTCGATACTTCAAGTGGGCTATTTCTTTGCAAAATTGTGCTCAGTTTCATATGTTTGAGCATGAAAAGTCTATTGGGATGTTCTGTGAATTTTTTTCCTTGAAATGTATCGATTTCTTAGTGTTTCTTGGCACTGTCTCCTTGCAGCGCCCAGTTCAAAAAACAATGGTTTCATTTATGCAAAAATATTTGGTGGATTTGACAAGATAAGATCTTCTGTACGTATCAGTTCACTCTATTTCTCTAAGATTCCTTGTTATTTTTCTGATATGCATATTGATATTGTCTTTGCAAATTTTCTAGATATGTGATCTTGTCACCATAGCCAGGCTTTTAAATGCTACTCTTGTCATTCCAGAGCTTCAAGAAAGTCTTCGCTCAAAAGGCATTAGGTGAGCCTAACCATTATGTTGTTCTTTAACCTTTACATGATTCTCTATTATTTACTGTTAAAGCATGTTTCTTTGTCTTGGTGTAAAACTCTTCTTTACTCTTGTTTATTTTTACATGCTTTGCAGCAACAAATTCAAGAGTTTCTCCTATCTTTATGATGAAGAGCAGTTTATAGCCTTTCTTAAAAAGGATGTTACCATCACGAAGACCCTCCCTGAGAGCTTGAAAGCGGCAAGAAAAAGGAATGAGTTCCCTCTATTTAAGCCCAAAAGCTCTGCATCCCCAAAATTTTACCTGGAGGATGTATTGCCAAAGTTAAAGAAAGCTAATGTTATTGGATTGATTGTCTCCGATGGGGGATGCTTGCAGGTACTGAGTGTTTTTTCTCCCTTAGTCTTATATCTTGTAAGCAGTAACTTCTAAATCTATAGAGATCTATGCGTAGATATCTTTCGGCCTGCTAATTACCATCAGTCGTGGTATCACGTTTTGGTCATTTTATGTTGTGACTAAAAATAACTTGTTCTGACACTAGTTAAACAAGGTGTTCTATCCTATTCCTTCACGAAGTTGTCTTTTTCTCAGTCAAACTTGCCCGCTTCAATGCCTGAACTTCAAAGATTAAGATGTAGAGTTGCCTTCCATGCCCTCCAGCTTCGTTCAGAAATCCAGGTTCTGGGCAAGAAGATAGTTGACAGGTATTTGCAATTCAAAATCTAGTTGAAGAACGGGACGATTACAGGAGATATTTATGTATTTGGATTACTATGTGGGTTGGAAAGAACGTTAGTTGCTAAGCTTTTGTTTCCTTAATGATGGAATATCTAGCTGAGAACTATAGTAAGTAAATTCAGGGGTCGTCATTTTGTTAAATTTAGCCTGGGATCTTGAGTTGTATTACTCCGTAACTAAATATGACTTTACATATGTGTCATGGTTTTTTATATCTACCCCTAAGAACCGTGTATCCCTGACAGAATTGTGATACGTAATTTCCCTTTTCTAGGTTACGTAAATCAGGTCAACCTTTCCTAGCCTATCACCCTGGCTTAGTGAGAGAGAAATTAGCATATCATGGTTGTGCTGAGCTTTTCCAGGTAGATATTTTCAACTTTCTGCATCAGTATCTTTTGATCAAATAAATTGTTTATATCAGTTACGTTTTTCTCCTGTGTATCCTTTCTGATTGAGTTACTTGAGGAAGTAGTTTCTGACTTTACTATCATTTTAATTCGCAAAGGATGTTCACAGTGAACTCATCCAATATCGACGGGCTCAGATGATCAAGCAGAAGTTTATTTCAGAAGAACTTATAGTAAACTCGCACTTGCGCAGGGACAATGGCTTATGTCCTCTCATGCCAGAAGAGGTACTTGGAGCTTCTCTCAAGTTTTGCTAAAATTGGTTATATGGATGTAGTATTCTATCTCGTTACCCTTATGTCTGCATTTATGGTATCCCTTGAAAGCTGAAAACGCCTCAGAAACACGGGCCCATGTGTCCTTAAATTCTTGGAGTTTCTTCCGAAGCTAAATATATGATCAAATTTTCTTTGGTTACATGTGATATTCCCATGTGATACACTGTTTTAAAGCCCAGAGTGTCCCCTATGCCGACATAATGCACCGATTGGATTGCTTACTTAATGCTGTTCTGATGGAACTAAATTGGCTTTATGATGCTAAGATTTAATTGGTATTGAAATTTTTCAGGTTGGAATTCTTTTGAAAGCATTGGGTTATTCTCAAAAAGCAATCATATACTTAGCTGGTTCTGAAATATTTGGTGGCCAACGGATTTTGATCCCTCTGCGTGCTATGTTCCCTAATTTAGTGGATCGGACTTCTTTATGTAGCACAGAGGATTTGTCAGAATTGGTTGGTCCTGAGACACCTCTTCCGGAAAATACATATGATATGCGTCCTCGAAAAAGCGATAAACAGCTCAAAGAAGAGTGGAACAAGGCAGGTCCTCGGCCTCGACCTCTACCTCCTCCTCCTGACAGACCTATCTACCAGCACGAAAAAGAAGGATGGTATGGTTGGATTACAGAGAATGACACAGAACCAAGCCCCTCACCTATAGATCTTAGGAATCAAGCACACAGATTACTGTGGGATGCCCTTGATTTTGTTGTTTCTGTAGAAGCTGATGTGTTCTTCCCTGGTTTCAACAACGATGGTAGTGGGTGGCCAGATTTTTCAAGTTTGGTGATGGGTCAGAGGCTCTATGAAAGACCCTCTTCCCGAACATATAGACAGGACAGGTAAGCAGAATCATTGTTCGAAAATTTATGACTGCATTTAGTTTCCTTCCTCATGGTTAGGTTGTTTGCGGACTTGCTGTTATGCAGATAAACTTCTTATTCTTTTAGGTTCATTAATCCTTAAATTTAGCTGATACATGTATCTCTTAATTTACTAATTTTTATGGACTTTCTCTTTTGAAAACTTATTAATTGTTCACTGATTAACTCAAACAGGAAAGTTATTCAAGAACTTTTAAACATTACCCGTGAGGACATGTACCATCCCAACCGTAACTGGACACTTCGTGTGAGGAAACATCTTAACTCAAGTCTGAGCGAAAGTGGGCTTATCAGGCAAGCTATGCTGTCAAAACCCAGGACATTTCTTTCCCATCCACTTCCTGAATGCTCATGCAGAACATCAGCCCTTGAGGATTCCAAGCAAATACGGAGTGATGATGGCAGTTTTCTCTATGGAGGTGAGGATGAATGCCCTAAATGGATGGAATCAGCTAGAGTGGAAAAGAGTAAAACTGACGATGGTGATCAGCCTGATTATGAACATGACCTTCTCACTGAACAGTCAGAAACTGAAGAAGAATTTGCAAAAAGTAAGGTGGCTTCAGCTTTTGACCAGGATGAGGAATGGGACCCTAATGACTAGCGTGACAACCGTGTAAATTCTGCCGTGAGGCTTGGTTTAAATTTTTCCAGATTCTTTCAGGAAAGGCGAAGAAGCAAACAAATGGAGGTTCTTTATTGTTTTCTATAGTTTCCGGCTTTTTTTTTTCCTTTTCTAAGAATAAGCTTTTAGTGTTATTCTTTTGTTAGTAGCTCTTTGCAAGTTAGTTGCATACTCTTTATACACATCAATACCTTCTTAAAGATATCGCTATTTCCTCTGGACGCCCAGCAAAGGATGAACAAGTGATGCAGCAAAGGATGACTATTATGCTTCATCCTTCTCTAAGGTCTTCTCCTAAAGCAAATGTGAAGCTGGAGGTATCATTTGCTCTTCCTTTTCTCATCATTGTAAATCTGATTTAAGATTCAAATTCAGATTCTTTTATCCCTTTTTCTCCAATATTTTTTTCTGCATTTGTTTTGACACTACAGATATAGAAGATAAACGTACATTTCAACAGAATTTTAATATACTCATTTGCCGTCTCCTTATTCTGTTCGCATTCATCATATTCATTTGGTTGAGATGTTCACTCAATAGGTGTTGGACCCTGGCCTTTGTAAAATAGTTAGTTCATTGATCCAATGAAAAGGATACATCATGTTAATAGTGATAGTGAGAGGTCAATAGTGTTGGATGCGATGATACATGTGTGTATATATACTGTTGTGTACAGAAGCTCCAGAACCAGGGCAGAGGAAAGAGTTCCCTAGGCGCCATTTTTCTGTCTCCATGGTTTCAGAACAGAGATAACGGTAATGATGATAATGATAAGAAGAATGAAGATGGCAAAGCACATCCATTTCCTTGAACTTTTCTGGCTTTTTACTGCCTTTGTTAGGTTGTTGTTCCCGGATTGAACATGATCCACAGCACTCGAGACCTGTTAAAATCGAAACAGAGTAAGAAAGATTTTTTGAAGCTCAAAGGGCATTTTAACAGGTTCTAAAGAGATTATTACCATGTTCTCTATGTTGTCCAACATCTCTCCCTGTGCATCCACCAGCACGGCCATATCGAGAAACACCTACACCAAAAACTTAAAAGATAAGCATCGATGGTGAATCATGAGAGTTTTTGGTAAATCGGATTGAGCTTTACCTGTTGTAGGTCAAGCAGTTTCTTCTCTAAATCTCTGACAGCGTCATGGCGTTCCTGAATCTCAGCTAATGTATCCATTATCTGCACAGAACCAACAAATCATTTGACTTCAGACACACGTAACAGTTGTCTTGTGTTGAAGAGGTAATAAGTTTAGTGTGGAGAAGTACTAACCTGACCTCGTCCTTGCTCTCTGATTGCTTTCTGGAAAATCTGCTCACTGTCTCCAGTTTCAATCAATCTATCAACTGTCTACACACCCAATAATCTATTATCATGAACCAATTCATTAGATTTATACAAAGAAATACGAAACTTTTAAGTCCTTGCCTCTTCATCAGCTCGTTGACCAGTCACTAAGCGTTGTTAAGAATCAAAACACCACAAAACAGTTAGCTCTCAGAAGATCATTCATGTCTAATTTTCAGAATAAATTCTTAATTCAAACCTGTAAACACACGCCTCTCGACAACTTCTCTGTATTCTTGGTGAATGTTCTGTCTTAAAGTCTGTAGATAACAAATATAAGAGTTGTTTTCTCTTCAGAATTTTCCAAAGACCTTTTTAAAACTTACTTGGAATTCAGATATCTTGTCCTTAAATTTCTTCTTCACCGAACTGGCCAAAAACAAAGCGTTAAGGAAGACTGAAAGAGATATAGACAATCTTTAGATTTAAGAGGCAAAACTCACATAGTTGTGGCTGTTCTCGTTCTGTCTACACCTGTTCCTTTCCCACAACCCGGTTTTTTCCGGTTCTCCAGATTCTGAAGAGATCAATTCGAGTCTTAATCAGATAAACAGATCAGAGTTACAGCTGCAACCCTGTATTTATCTCTCAGCCTAACCTCTCGATCAAGTTCTTCGATTTTTCCTTTAATGAAACGACAGATTCTTGCCACTTCATCAACATCTCTCTCCATCCTCTGTTTGATTGCTGCAGAAAATGAATGCCAAATTCAGTTAATTGAAATCTTCGATCAAGAACTTGTTTCTGAGTTCTAAAATCAGACTCGTTTTGGATTACATTTCATTGCAGGAGCCTTAGTGAGAGCTTTAGTCTCCTCGTGTGCTCCCTGAAGCTTTTTGAGATGCTTGTCAAGCTTCTCATATTGCTTTTCGATATCTTGGACCTAAAGGATTTAATATGATCTCATTACACATATACAAATTTGTCATAGAGAAGAGTTACAGAGGGAATGATAACCTTTTTGAAGAAACCAGAGAGCCCTAGATCTCCAGAGTTACCTGGGCCATGTCCTGACTCAATATCGCTTCTATTAGAGCGATCCCTGGAGAACTCTAACGAACCCTGTACCATTAAAACATTCTTCACATCAGCTCAAGAGCCCTTTCAGGCAGAAATCGCCGTGATAACGTAATGTCCAAACCTTTAAGAGGTCGTTCATTGTCGGAGAACTTGAACAGAGGAAAAGATCTACAAAACGAGAAAGATTCTTGTCGAACAATCAACCAAATTCCAGAAACCATGAAATGTACATTATAAACCTTAAATTGCATTAAAGAAAAACTGAAGAAATGGGCACAATTAGAAGGAAAATAAACCTGGTTTTGTAATAAACCCAGATCTCTCTTGTTCTTTTCTTTCTTTTGTTGTGTTCTTATTATCCTAAAAACTAATTAGAGAGGAGATAATCCAGAGATAAGAAGAGACAACAAGAGCTACGTTACCGTATAAAGCAGAGCAAAAATTTGGGATTGTCACGTACGGTTGAGATTTCACTTGGACATTTTATGTTCAAAACTTTCTTGGTACACAAGGAAGCCTAATATTCATAATACATGTAAGAGGACCATTAGGCCCATTACATTAATCTCTAAAGCCCATTTATAATGCGACTGATAAATGTTATTAGGCTTTAGTAAAGTGTTATTGGGGTTTAGATTATCTTAAATTAAGCGACGATGCCACTTTACGTTCAACTCATTTGCAAAGGCCAATTATTGGGCTTTCTTAGGCCTTGTAAGCGTCAATAAAATGTTATTGGACTCATAACTTGTAGGCCTTTATGTAGAATGATACATCGTTTGTGCATTTAAAACTTCGTTTTTTTTTTTGGTTAATTTGGCCCTAGGCCTAGACGTACCTCCTTAGAAGAAGTGAGGATTAGACCAGGTAAATAATCCTATCCCAACGAGAATCGAACTAGTGCCTTGTGAGTCTCAAGGACCCTTATAACAACCAATTGGGCTAACTCATCGTTGATTAAAAACTTCGTGCAAAAGAGGAAGCAGAAACAATTATATAAGCTTTTATTATTTTATTAAAAGACATCAGTGATGTGCCTAAACTGTTGCAGAAACAATGATGCAAATCTTAAAAGAAAAAACTAAAGCAATTAAAGAAAGAGAA
>OVAX01003250.1:0-10554 GCA_900406405.1 Lepidium africanum
AGAAAAATATTATATTAATAATATTTGTATAAAAAAAAAAAGATATATATGATATTGAATAATATATATTTATAAAGAAATCATAATATGATAAGATATATATTTCTGATCATAATCCTAACAGAAGATAATAATCTAAATACCTCTCAAATATTTATTTGTATACATAATTATAATCTAAAGGAATTTTGTATACAAAATCCTAATCTATAAAGGAATTGTGAATATCAATTGCTATATATACATAAACACATAGACGATTTTTTTAATACTCTCCAATTTTTCAAGCTTTCTCTAATTTTTTTTTCTCTTTCGTTTACATCCAACTCAATCAAGGCAAACAAACAAAAAAAGTAAGAGAAATTTTAAGAAATGCCTTTTTTGACATGTCCCTTTGCAAAAAGTATCCCCTCATGCCTATTTCTCTCTCCTAATTTTCAAAAGAAAGGGTATGTTTTGAAAAAGGGTATGTCAAAAATGATATTTTTGAAATTCTCTCAAAAGGTAAACAATTTAAATTTAATGTATTAATATTATTTTTATTTTACTATTATTAGCATGAGATCTTATCTTTTATAAAGTTATTTTTCAAAATTTATTAATCAACGAGATTGTTCCACATGTCAAATCAAACGATAAAATCTAATCGTAATCCTATTATACAAAATTGGTTTTCAAAAGTTATTAATCCTATTATATAAAGTTTATTTTCAAATGTTACAAATCAACGGGGTTATTCCACGTATCAAATCCAACAGTAAAAAGTTACTCTGTATTTATATTTTACTAAAGTTGGGTTTCAAAAGTTACAAATTAATAAGATTGTTTCACATGTCAAATCCAATGATCAAAAATTACTTTGTGTTTATATTTTATTAATAAAATATAAATTCAAATATTATTAGTTGGTTCTCAAAATTACTCATTCACATGATTTTTCCAGGTGTTAAATCTAACATTCCTAAATTTTGCATTTTTTTTATTTAAAATTTTTTTTTCTTAAATATTTATATTTATCACAAAATATTTATCTATATTATACCTAAAATAGAAAGGATTTTAAATTATAATCTTTATTTATAATTATAAAACAATAAATAATCATAAATATTTATCTCATATCTTATTATATAAAGTTGGATCTAAAAGTTAATCGCTAACATCATATTTTTCATTAATATTAATATGTATCATGAAATATATATTTATTTTCACAATCCTAACATAAAATAATCACAAATATTTATCTCAAACTAAGTGCAACATAATTATCTCCATTTATAATTAGAAAACAATAATAATCATAAATGTTAATCTCAGACTAAGTGTAAAATAAAATAACAATAGTTTTTTCTAAAAATATAATTGAATAATGTAATTTCCTAGATCACTGCAAATAAATTATAACTGAAGATATAAATATTAGTTTAAGTTATAATTTTTATATATGTTTTCTAAAAATGTTTTTTTTTTTGTCAACTACATGTAAGAATTTTACAAATTGATGACCACGAGATGTCACTCTTGCACATCAGGCAAGAGCATCTGCTTTATGATTCAAAAAACGAGTAAAATAAATACCAAAATTGGAAAGCTAACTTTTCAAATGCAAGAGAAACCCGTGCATCGCACGGGTCCTTATCTTTTTTTTTGTCAACGGCATAATATATTGATCAATAAGGAAAAACACCTCAAGAGTTTACAACATCAACCATAAGCTGTCTCTCTAGCATTACGAGCAAGGGCATCAGCTTTATGATTTAATTGTCGCGGGATAACAGAAAAAGATAGAGAAGAAAATAACGTACTCAATCGTGAAAACTCCTCCTGATAGGGAAGGAAGGCCGGCCACTCCTCTGGGCGGTCTAGGATCTTCAAAACTATTTCACAGTCCGTTGCAATTTCCACATCTACGATCTGAAGAGCCAACAGAGAATCCATAGCCCAAAGAACAGCTTCGATATCTGAATGAAGGGCAGAAAGACTCCTGTTGACGCACTGAGCTCCCATACAGGCTCGCTCCACTGAATCTGGAAAACTGAACCAGTCTAAACTAGTTTTCAGGTCCGAACTTTTCTAGGAAGTGTCCACGAAACATTTGAAGCCTGTGAAACTATGATTGAGTACTATAACTATTAATATAACTATTAATTAGTCCTAATATAACTATTAATTGAGTAATTAAGTATATAACTTCGTATCAGTTTTTTTTTCAGCAAATAATTTTTGGGATGAAACAAAAAATTGACCTTTTGTTTAGTATTAATATAAGGAGAAATTACCAATAATGACTTTTCATTCATACCCTTTGTTAAAGATGTCTTTTCATTTATACTTTTTTCAAAATACCCATAAACTTCTCAAATTTAGTTTTTGAAAAAAAAACTTCAAAAACAAAAACTCCGCCAATTTCTTCTGGCAAAAACTGTTTCGTGTCATTTTTTCATCTTATCATATTCCCGCAAATTTTCTATCCCAAAATTTTATTAAGTTTAATAAGTAACCTTATTAAAGTGTATATTTATTCAAATATATAAATTATCTTATTAAAATTAATAAATAGATTATTTATTAAGATTTATAAGTTGCCCTATTAAACCTTATAAGTATACTATTTGAAATTTATGATACAATTATTCTCTTGAGTTTATGCATCAATGAGTCTATTAGATATATTTTTTAAGCTTGATTTACTAATTCTAATCAATTTTTGTGTGATAAATTATCTTATTAAACCTAATAAATATATATTATTTATTAGGATTCATAATTTATCTTAGTAAACCTTATTATAAACATTTTCAGAGTTATAATCATTTTTTGGAGTTTAGACATCGAGCGAGTCTATTTAAGGTATAGTTTTTAGTTTGTTTTACTAATCTTGATTGTTCATATGGGTTTAGTATTCTTTCATTCAAGAGTTGTTATACTAATTCCCTTGGATTTAGACATCCAATTAGGGTTTAATTTTCTTTCATTCAAGAGTTGTTATAATCACTCCTTTGTGTTTAAACATCCAATTAGGGTTTAGTTTTTTTCATTCAAGAGTTGCTATAATCATTATATTGGGTTTAGACATCAAATGGTTCTGTTTAAGGTATAGTATTAAATTGATTTACTAATTTAGATTATTTTCTTGGGTTTAGGGATCTAATTAGAGTTTAGTTTTATTTAATTCAAGAGTTGTTATAATCATTCCTCCGGTTTAGACATCCAATTTAGGGTTTAATTTTTTTCATTCAATAGTTGTTTTAATTATTATTTTGGGTTTAGGTATCCAATGGTTCTCTTTAACGTAGCTTGATTTACTAATTTAGATCCTTTTTTTCGTATTTAGGCATCCAATTAGGATTTAGTTTTCTTTCTTTCAAGATTATTATAATTATTCCCTTGGGTTTAATTATCCAATTATGTTTTAGTGTTTTTTTTTTCATTTAAAAGAGTTGTTATAATTGGGTTTAGACATTCAATGGTTCTGTTTAGAATATGATATTTAGTTTGATTTACTAAATTTGATATTTCCTTGTAGTTAAGTATGGGTTTAGTTTTTTCATTGAAGAGTTAATATAATAATTTCACTTGGGTTTAGACATGCAAGAGTTTCTTTAGGGCATAGTATTTAGCTTTTATTTAATAAGTTCGATTATTCTTTTTGGAGGCTCAAGTATCCAATTAAATTGTATTTTTGTAGTTCAAAATTTTTATTTATAATGTTTCATAAGAGCAAGTGGTCTTTAGTCTAGTGGAATATGGTAAGTCCACTAAAAACAGACACACTTACATATATAGGGATCGAATCCTACCGCCTGCATTATGCAGAAACTTGGCTAATGGGCCGGCCAGTTGTGACCCAATGTTGACAAAAAAAAAAAAGAATCATAAGGTAACTTAAAAATTGATTTTTATAAGGTTTATAAGATAACTTATAAATATACTATTAATAAGGTTCACCAAGATATATTATTAAACATTATAAATGCTAAAACAAAATTAAGAGATGAGCAAAATGCCAGCAAAACTTTTGAGATGAAAAAAACTTCGGCAACATTCGTGAAAAAATAAAAACAAATTTTTTTTGAAACAAAATTTCGATAAAAAATATCTCTAAGAGCATTTTCATCTTTTTGTCATTAATAAGGGGTATTTTCAAAAATGTCCAAAAAGGTAGGGATAAGTTTAAAGGGGTATTTTTTAAAATGTCCCAAATATAAATTATGTTAATACTTAATACCATTTTAATTTTAGGATCATACAAAAAAAAGAAAAAAAAAGTAAAATGCAATGTCGTAAACCTAGCCGCCGAAAATAAAGTTTTCAGATCTCCTCCGTGACCGGCGTGCGATGGCTCCTCCAGGACTGACGTCGGTCACCTTCCTTTGTCGTGGCCTTTCTCTAGCTGGTAAAGGATGTGATGGTGCGTAACTCTTGGAATTTGGTTAAGGGTTCATCGGAGTGTGGTGTAGAGCTTGGTGGTTTACCGCCATCCACCTCCTCGTGCTCCAGTGGGCATCAACGGGTTCACTATTTCGTTGATTGTTGGTGCAGTTGCTGGCCGAGTTTCACGTGTGAGATGATCTTTCATCTTGTACGAGGGCTTTTAATCCACTTGTGAGAGCTCCGGGAAAGGCGTTGAAGGGGTGAGTCATCTTCTTTCTCGGGTCTTGACTCTTCTTGATTTGGCTTTGTTGCGTCTCCATTTTTCTCTCTGCTAGTTTTGGCCCTTTTGTAGTTTAATTTGTAGTTTTAGCTCTGATTAGGGGTTTAGCTAGGTCTTTTGTCGGTTTCTCTGTTATCATAGGTTGATAGTCTTTCTTCTCCGATTCGAGCGGATGATGTGCTCTTTGGGGTTTGGTTGCTTCTGGGAAAGGAAAGTGTCACTCCTTGTTTGTACTTCTTCTATCAAGGTGTTAATTAGTCAGCCTTGTTCGGTTTCGACTTCACTAGATTTGGGAGTAGTGGGTTAATATTCTCGCCGGTGTAATTACCAGATCTTCATTTTTACGGTACTTCTATTTACCATAGGAGGACTTATCATCGATTCAGGCTTGTTTCGCTAGGTGGTGCTTCCATCTTCGATTTACTCGGGGTAGTAATTTCTTAAGTCTCTGCTTTAGAGTCTAGTGTGATCTTTTTCGGGGCAAGTCTTCAAAAATTTTCCTCGTTTGGGCTTCAATTTCTCTTGTTTTTGGGCTTTGTTTATGATGATATTCTTTTTTTCTGCCGCTTTTATGTATCCTATTGTTGTAATTTCGGAACAGTATATTCTATCATATTTCTCTAGATAATATAAAAAAAACCATTTCAATTTTATGATATCACTAGTTATTGCCTACGTACCACAATTTACCATGCAACTAAATTTTAATTTGTGGTGGAGTAGTGAATATTATTTTTTTAAGTTACATTTTAATTTAAAATACACATTTTTATGATAAAAAAACAATTTTTTTTGTCAATAATTCGATCGACAAGGCTCGATCCATAACCTAAAACCACCCCTAAAATTCATTTTTAAGCTATCAAATACAGCGGGTAAGAATCAAACCCTAGTGTCAAGTTATTAACTGGATCATCCTAACCACCAGATCGGCCAAACAACAATTTTTTATAAAAACATAAAACTATATAATCTTCATTATTTATCGAATATCAAATTAACCGTAAATATCAGAACACTACTAATAACAAATTATCAGAATTATTATTAAACTATCTGTAATATTAAATGAATCGTATAATTATTAAATATACTACAATACCAAATTATCCATATTTTAAAATTAATGATTCGTAAAATCAAATCACTCGTAATTATTGAATATCAAATTAATCTTATTATATAAAGAAGAGTTTCTCAAAGTTAGTAATTAACAGAATTCTTCCACGCGTCAAATCTAACGATCATAAAATTTTCAGTGATATATTTAAAAAAATCTTATTATATCAAGTAAGATTTCTCAAAATTACTAATTAACAGGATTCTAACACGTGTCAAATCCAACGTTCAACAAAAGTTTTGTATTTGAATATTAAAAATAAATTAAAGTATATTTTCAAATTATATTTACCTCTATCAAGAAATATTTATTTTTATTCACAATCCTCACACAAAAAGAAATTGTAAAAAAATATAAATATTTTTCACTTACTAATTATAAAATAAATATCTTATTATATAAACAAGGATTTCTCAAATTAGTAATTAATATGATTCTTACATGTGTCAAATCCAACGATCATATAACTTTTGGTGATAGATTTAAAAAAATTAAAAAAAATCATAACTATATCACAAAATATTATCCTATCATAAAAAGGAATAGTAAATAATCTTATTATATAAAGAAGGGTTTCTCAAAGTTAGTAATTAACATGATTTTTCCACGTGTCAATTCAATGATCATAAAAATTTTGGTGACATATTTAAAACAATTAAAAATACAAAAAAATAATCAAAACTATATCACAAATTATTTATATCTATTTGAAATCCTATTATATGCCGAGGACAGGTGACCTAGTGGTAGTGGTCACTTTACAAATCGTCAAGCACCCGGGTTCGATACCTCCGTAATGTTAGAGGAAGGAAAAAAAAAGAATTTTAAGATATGAGCTTTGGCTATGAATCCAGCATTGTCGATCCAATTATAAGAGTAAAATTGACAAAAAAAAAAAAAATCCTATTATATGAAGGAACCAAATCCTAAAATAAAAAGGAATCTTATTATATAAAGAAGGGTTTCTCAAAGTTAGTATTTAACATGATTCTTCTATGTGTCAAATCCAACGATCATAAAAATTTTGGTGATATATTTAAAATAATTATAAAAAAAAGATAATCATAACTATGACACAAAATATTTATATCTATTTGAAATCCTATTATATGAAGGAACCAAATTTTAACATAAAAAGAATAGTAAATAATTAACTATATCATAACCTAAAAGTAATAATGTTGTTAATATTCTAAAAGGAAAAAAAATTCAGTAAAATAATTACAAATATCTTACTTATAAAATAAATATTATATATAGATAATATTTATATAGAGATTAGTCAGCACTCAGCATATAATATCTTATTATATAAAGTAAGGTTTCTCAAAGTTACTAATTAATTGGATTCTTCCACGTGTTAAATCTAAGGATCATACAAAATTTGATGATATATTAAAAAAAAATTTAAAGAAATCTTATTATATAAAGAAAGGTTTCTTACACATCGGACAAGAGTGTCAGCTTTATGATTCAAAAAATGAGGATATAATAAAAACCAAAATTTGAAAATAAACTTTTCAAGCGCAAGAAAACTCATGCATCGCACGGGTCCTTATCTAGTTATTATATAAAGAAGGCTTTCTAAAAGTAAGTAATTAACAAGAAACTTTCATATGTCAAATCCAACGATCATAAAATTTTCGGTGATATATTTAAAACAATCTTATTATATAAAGTATGATTTCTCAAAGTTACTAATTAATAGGATTCTAACACCTGCCAAATCAAATTATATTTATCCCTATCAAGAAATATTTATCTTTATTCACAATCCTAACAAAAAAAGAAATTGTAAAAAATATAAATATTTTTCATTTACTTATTATAAAATAAATATAAAACATAATAGAATATAATCTCGATATTTAAAAAATGAATATAAATAGAAGACAAATTTACCTACAAAATTGCATATATTTTTATAATCTTAACAAAAAAATCTAATTATTTGAAGTAAAGTTTCTCAAAAATACTTATTAACAAGATTATTTAACGTATTAAATCAAACAATAAAATTTTTTTAATATTTACAAATTCAAAAGTAAATAAAATATATATATATATATCTATTAATAAATATTTTTCCTTATTCACAATTCTAATACAAAAAGAAATAATAAATTTCAATTGAAGATAACTGCCATATTTTGAGAAAATATAACTAAAAACAAATTTTCAAAAGAAAATTGCAAATAATTTTACAATCTTAACAATAGAAAATCCTGATTGAGGATAATTGTCAATATATCTCTCTATTAATAAATATTTATATATATATATATATATAAATATTTATAATCTACAAAAATCCCTAATCCAAAATAGAATTTTCGAATACTAATTGCTATATATACATAAGCAAGCATATAAACAATTTTATGAAATTTTCGACATTTTTTTTAGCTCTGCAAACTTTTACAAAAAAATTTCACTGCTACTTGCATGAAAATTTTTATTTTCGTTATTAATCATGTTTTTACATTTACATTCAGTGAAATCAAGGTAAACAAACAAAAGAGGTAAATAGTTAAAATTAAATGTATCATTATTTTATTTATAATTAATTATTAATATTATTTCTTATCATTAAATATAAATCTTATAAATGAACATCTTTCCATCTCAATTTCTTAATCTTATTATATAAAGTTTGAACCCTTAATCTCTTTAACAAGATTGTTCTACGTATCAAATCTAACAATCAATTTATTTTGTATTTATATATTAAAAAAACATTTGAAAATAATTTTTTTCTGCATTTATAAATTTTAAAGTCAAGTTTTTTTCCATATGTCAAATTCATGGATTCAAAATTTTGCAGTATCCTGTTATATGCAGTTAGAAGCAGTTAGGTTTCAAAAGGTTTTAATTAACGAGATTCTTTCTAATGTCAAATCCTATTATATAAAGTTGAGTTTCAAAACTTAGTAATCAACGGAATTCATCACATGACAAATCCAATGATTCAAAATTTTAGAGTATCCTATTATATCATACTATATAAAGTGGAGTTTCAAAATTTAGTATCAACAAGATTCTTCTACGTGTCAAATCCAATGAACCAAAAAATTTCAGTATTATATAAATATTTTGGGGGAATTTCAAAAGTACCTTTTTCGATATGCCCTTTTCAAAATCTACCATTTCTTTTGAAAATTGGGAGAGATAAATAGGCATGAGGGGGTAGTTTTTGAAAAGGGGTCTATCAAAAAAGGTATTTTTAAAAATTCTTCATATATATATATATTTTGAATTTAAATATTTATATTTACCATGAAATATTTGTCTCTATTCACAATCATACCATTAAAGGGATTATAAATAATTATTTGTATTTATAATTATAAAATCCTATTATATAAAGTTGGGTGTCAAAAGTTATTGATCAACAAAATTTTTTCACGTCAAATTCAACGATTCAAAAATTTTCAGTAGTTATCAACGAGATTCTTAAATCTTATTATATAAAGTTGGAAACTTAATAACCAACAAAATTCATCTACATGTCAAATTCAATCTTATTATAACATTTTGAAATATCCTATTATATATATATTTACCTAAAAATATTTGTCTCTATTCACAATTCTTCCATAACAAAGATTCTAAATAATTATCTTTATTTATAATTATAAAATCTTATTATATATAGTTAAGTTTCAAATGTTAGTAATCAATGTAATTTTTCCACGTCAAATTCAACTATTCAAAATTTCGGTGTTCAATTATATAAAGTAGGGTTTAAAATCATATTATATAAAGTTGTGTTTTAAAAATTAGTTATCAACGAGATTCTTAAATATTATATAAAATATAATATGTACATATATATATATATATATATATCTTACGATATAAATTTGGGTTTCAAATTAGTAATCAACAAAATTCTTAAATATTATCTAAAATATAATACGTATTTATATATATATATATATACCAAAAAATTTCAAAAAACCATGTGTATCGCACGGGTCCATATCTAGTTGAATAAAAAATTTAACTATACGAATAAAAATAGTTATAAAATAATTATTTTTATATATACATATTACTATTATTGTTTTTCTGTTAAAAATTTATATTTGTTGTTAAGAAAAACTCAAATTTTTTGCTTGCTTAAAACTTATATATACTTATGAAATAAAATATATACTATGTAAACATAAATTAAATTATACGCACTAAATAATATATTCTTTTTTTTGGAATACATTTCTTTATTTTAGATCTGTATTTATATATAAATATATATATATATATATATTAATACAAGAGATACTATAAAAATTTCATATTTAGAAGAGATATCTCAATTATCTTTATATATATATATATATATATATATATATATATTGAAGAATTTTAAGAAATACCCTTTTTGATATTCCTCTTTTCAAAAGATATAAAGATAATTGAGATATCTTTTTTTCACATGCATATTTTTCTCTCCCAATTTTCAAAGAAAATGTAAGTCTTGAAAATTAGCATGTCAAAAAGGGTATTTTTGAAATTTCCCCTAACATATTTTGATGATACAATTAGCTTATTCAATTTATAGAAGTACGAAGTAGTAAAAAATAGAAAATAATGATCAAAAATAATTACTTTAGTATAAATTGATATATTAAATATTGTATATTAGATTCGATTAATTATTAAACATTTAATCCAATCCATTTTTGTTGGAAGATCTATGGATCTATTGGATACTAATTATGCATTAACAGTTTTATCTTTTTTTTTTTTTTTTTTTTAAAAAATAACCATTAAA